>JAECUM010008050.1:0-40929 GCA_016617855.1 Megalonaias nervosa | reverse complement strand
ATCTGTGGGGGTCTCATGAACAGCAGCACAAGTCCAGAAAAAATTCATGGCAAAAAGGAGACCCAAAAAGCAAATAAATTCAATGGATAAAATTTGACTCTCTAAGAAGATGGTGGACACCACAAAGGTGATCCTCTAAGGGCACTCTTGTGGTGACATACTCAAAAGGGGTTTTATACCCCATGCTTGGCTAAAAGAAGGGCAGTGATGGAACACGAGAGGCTTTGTCCTTGTCAAGAGGAAATCAAAATGAAGCAAGAATGAAACAAGCAATTTTTCTTTTTCTACAAAAGGTTGCCACCATTTGTTTTTGGAGATTATCATTCAGGTAGTTTTGTATCATTGATGTGAATGTGATCCTGAAGTAAGCCAAAATTCTGCAGATGATTCTCATTAAGATCCAACTACCTGAAAGGTCACCTTCACAAATAGTCTTGGTGAAAAACCCTGATGTCTCTGTGTTTTTTAAGGTACTGAAAGGATTAGTTGAGATAGTATAGATATCGAAAAGGTTAAGGGCAGAGTCTTGGTGGGTTTGTGTTGTGAATGAATTTGGCTGCCATTTTTGTAAGAGTGTATTTATTTCTAGTGAGAACCAAAGGTTTTGTGGGTAGGGTTTCTACCCATCCCATTGTGAAGTGCTGAAGGATTACCCCTATACCCCTAGTGGGATTGAGAAATGGAAGGCAAAGGTATGGCATCATTATATTGTAGAAAGATGCCAGGGAGAGGATTTAAGTCAAAACCAGTCCTTCTCTCTCCATGTCATCACTTGCTCTATGAAACTGGGCTGTTTAGGAGTAGGATTTAAAGGAATGTTTTTTCGTCTGGCATGGTCCCTCTTGTTTAATGAAGGTTGTGTTCTGGGTCTGCATACAGTTTGCTTATTGGGCAGTCTGGATCCCGACCTCCCATGCTATGGAATAGGTAGCTGGACGACAGCAGTTGCAATCTAAGGATGACCACATCAAGAAATATGACTTAAAGTTTGATGGGAATCTTTGTGGTGAAAAGAGGGTCTGCTGACACTCAAGGTCTGTAAGTTGCCTTTCAAAGCAGCAAAGGATTTCAGCAATTCAGCTATACTGAAGAAGCTGAAAGGAGACTGGTCTTTCTTGGTTAAGAGATTGATGGAATTCTGCAAGATGCCATAGGAAAAGCATGAGGAGGCATACAAAACCCTTGAGACAAAAGCATAATATTGCTTTAATAGATGCAAGAAGGCTAAGTCTTCCCTGAACATCATCAGATTCTGGAAGGAAAATGACTATTTATGTGTATTTGTCTTCAAACTTGAAGAGTGGGATGACAAAAAAGTCTACTGCAAAGGTAATGACAACTGAACTGGCCAAACAGATATACATGGACAATGAATTAAGCTATGACTTTGTTTGGACATGGTGATCTCCAGGAGTTAATTCTGAATATCGTCAATGGTCCAAGATAGGTGCCAAGTGTCTGGGAATGGGAAGATGCCATAGCTGACACTGGGTTACAATGGAACTGTTACCAGTGATGGACCTGGCCAGCAATGATCCAAAATCTTCCATGGGCCCCATACTAGACACTGTGGGACATGGGTTCAGTGAAACAGTTGCAGGTTAAACTAGAAGCCTGCGACAGAACTGGAGCTGGTGCTGGCATACCCAGATACCAAATGCTGTCCAACACTGATGCAATGGACTGGATATACTGGAAAGACAGAAGAGTGTACCCTGTACCAATGCTAGAGGGTAAAGATTCTGGCTGTGCCTGAGCTAAAGTCATGGTCTGGGGCTGGTGTCTGGTGTGCATAAGTCCAGTACTAGCCATCAAAGGAATGAGCACCAGTTGCCAGTACAGGGATTAGTAACACAGCAACACAAAAACTCACATGATGGTAAAATTCAAAACCCACTCCTTATTGGTTGCAAGTCTGGCAAGATTACCATAAGCCACCATTTCGTCTATGATCTGAGTAGGCTACCATATCCAGTACAAGTATGCCACCATAGCACGTCAGTACTGGCCTCACAATCTATTTCAGTATAGGGTATGTTCTGCAATTTAAGTGATGGCAGGGACATAACTGCGCAGGAGTCCCATAAAAGTAAATGTTACCAAACTTTATTCTGAATTGTAAATTATTCTGATTTGAGTGACATGGTCAAGTGGATGTTGGCAACTGAGGCAGCACTGTTAGCAAAATTAATGGCATCCACATCCTAGTGTTTGCATTTCTTGAGTCCCTCATTAGCGCAGGTCAATGGTTTGTCTATCTCTTTAAATCATTGAGGCCAAATATTGCAATTATGGTGAATGCCACAAAATTTATATAGGCGGGGTCTTCATGAACCTGAATACACACACCGCCAGTTAATCCTGCCCATTGTTATTTATACCTGTAATAAGAGAATAAAGATAGATATACAAGTGAAATCAGTTAAGTGTTACATTGAGCTTACCATGATGTCGATGCTATGATAAATCAAGACGAAAGTAAGAAAATTAAAAAGTATGATCTTATAACGAGAAATAATGGCTCTTTAACAAGACATAATTTACAAAATGTACTAAAGACCAAAGAGCAGGCAGCACTAGTGAGTTTATTTTTCCATGAAGTTGGAATACTGCAGTGTAAATTATTTGTTGACAATAATAACAGCACGAAAGCTGGAGAAAAACAGACTGAGTATACTTCTGACGTTAGAAAACTCTAAGAGAATCACTCAGGCTTGTGAAGAGCAGAAAGTGGAATCAAGGGGAGGCCACTAAGATCTGACTGCCATCTTAACAATCAGATAACTTTCTAGCACTTTTGTTGCTATAAATAGCTGAACGATGTGTTGATTATCTTTCTTTGCTTGGGATGGATGGATTTTATTCATCTTTAGATCCTACAATAGAAATTTTTACAAAATCTGATTTTCATTTGCACTTCATTTCTATTTTATTTGCATTCATTCTGCATTCCATTTACATTTTCATTCCAGGAATCATCTGATCATTTTTGTTTACATTTTTGCAATTATCACATCAATTCATCATTTCCTTTCATTTTCATGTATGAAATACATTTAACAAATTTTGCTTTTGTATACTGTCTTATTAAAAGTTGATTGAATAAATTGGAAAATACATAAAATTTAAACAAGAGAACTGAATTCCTGATAAAGAAAAATAAAAACAGCAACTGCAATAAATGTAAAAATATAGCTTTTGGTAATTTGTTGGCAAATTATATATTTTGTTTTGTTTTGTTCAAATTAAAACTGTACAGATACAGCTACAGGCAATGATGTCATCACATCAATGTTGGTTGTGAGAACAATTTCATGGCTAGAAAGGAGTGAAAAACTGTCAATCAGTGCAAAGAATAGGATGCCATTTTATGAGGCAAAAGTACTTTGAAATTTAGTGGCAGCCCATCAAATCCATTCATGAATAATCTGATTAAAATCAAAATCTCCTTATAAAGTAAATCTGACAGACCGATAAAGGTTCACATTCCATTCAGTCGGTTCTCTTGATTTTAACCAGGCTGATTCATGAAATGCATTCACTTTCCATTTGTTACTGATCATTCTCAGTTTTGCATTTGCATTCTGTTTCTTTCAAATTCCATTCACATTTCATTTGCATTCATTCTGCATTTCATTTGCATTCTGTTTTTTATTTGACTGGTTCCAATTTTAAGCATTACCTTCACTAGCTATTTTAAAGTTATTGATATATAAAAAAATGTTAACTGTAATATCAAATTTCACCCAGAAACATCAGTCAGGTAAATAAAAAAAAATTAAGCTTGTAGATTAAAAATTATAGCATCTGCCATTATGAATTTGTAGCATCTCTACAGTTATGGAATCCACAAAATACACTGTCAAAATAAGTGTGAAAACTTTCATGAAAGATACGGTCTTCATGAATGCAAGACTGAATTTAAGTGGGCATACATTTTAATGGTTTTGCAAAACAGCCATTCTGGTTAGCACTTAAATTCATGGATTTGAGAAGAAGTCTTTCACTCATTTGCTCAAGAGTGAAATCCACACAAATTGGTTCCTGGCATAATAAACTAAATTCACAGTATGCAAAAACCAATTTTTCCTAGTAAAGTATATTTCTTTGAGAATACTTACCCAATCATAATACCTTACCCTTCATAAGGTTTGTCATGCTAGTGTCAAAGTTGTGTGTGAATTCTATAAGAAACAGTAGGGACACTATATATTCTTTACGGCTGCAGCTACATACCAGGGTTGGCATTTAAGGTGGCTCCACACAACTGTCCCATTAGTTTGATAAGCCCTAGCTGAAGGTCATAAGGCCAGGTCAAGGGCATGTCAGGACTACCTCTGGCTGTCACCTATGAGATAAATAATAGCATATTACTGTACATGAAAAGTTAAATATGCATGGCTAATTTCTAAGGTTTTAAATTGCAGCAACAAAATTATAAAGCTAGTTAAGAAAAGTCTGTTTAAACTGATTCTCACTTGATTTTACTCGTTTGATTAGTGCAGTTTTTTCAGATCATGATGTATTAAAAGACTGGAATTGTACATACTGCCCAAGTAGATTTTTTTGTGTTAAAAACACTCTTTTTTGCAGGCAGCTGGTATATGAAATTTTGTAGGTATTTGGAAATTGGCACAGGAGAAGGAGGGCAGGTGAAGAGACTTGATTACTGGGGTCAGAGTCAGCCATCACCACACCTCACACTGCCCTTTCCAATCCCCAAAATAGCCTTGCCCTGGCACCCAGCAGAAAAGCAGAAATGAGATATGTTCAAAAAGGATGCTAGTACATGCTCTACAGACAGAGTCCTCACAATCCAGTACCAGAATTCTGGAAGTTTTATACCTTGGCTCTGCTGGGGTTACCCATTAGATGATCATTGTCAAACATAGCTAGTTTTGTATTCCTGTTGGGAGCTGAGCTGTGGTAAGCCATTTTAGAAAATGAAGGCTGTCTGTTTGTTGGTTGTTTGGAGGCAGGGTTAAAAAGGGCAGTGGGAGGCATGGCAATAGCTGGCTTGAAAACAGCTATAATTTGACACTACTGATGCAAGATATAGAATCCCCTATTTACTCATAAAGTGGAACTTATTCAAAGTATCCTATAGTTAGTATGTATAGACAATCTCAAGAATAACAAACTGGGGCTTTTGGAAATGCTTATAAGCATTTGTAAATTTCAAGGAGATTCAGACTCATCTTCAACATAAAAGCCAGGAAATTGGTACTTCATGCAAAAGCCAGGAAATTGGTACTTCATGCAAAAGCCAGAAAATTGGTACTTCATGCAAAAGCCAGGAAATTGGTACTTCATGCAAAAGCCAGGAAATTGGTACTTCATGCAAAAGCCAGGAAATTGGTACTTCATGCAAAAGCCAGGAAATTGGTACTTCATAAAAGCCAGGAAATTGGTAGGTTACTTCATGCATAAATTAGACTGTACTCAACACAATATTACCAGAGAATGACTGGGAAGTGAATGATTTAATTTGCTAAAATAAAGATGTAACTGTCCATATTTTACAACAAGAGATTGCTTTCATTTGCTAAAATAAAAAAAATATCTGTCCATATTTTCCTACAAGAGAATGCTTTCATTTGCTAAAACAACCAAAACTGTCAATATTTTCCTACAAGAAAATGCTTTGATTTGCTAAAATAAAAATCTATCTATCCATATTTTCCTACAAGAGAATGCTTTCATTCGCTAAAACAATCAAACTGTCGATATTTTCTGACAAGAGAATGCTTTCATTTGCTAAATTAACAATCAAACCATCCATATTTTCTTGCCTTGGATCACTACTCATTTTCGTTCTTTCAGTCTGTTCATATATATGAACAAAATTTTTTGAAAGAAAATGAGATTTTAGGTACTTGAAAAATCTTTCAGAATAATCACAAAATTCATCGTTTTTGAGTTGTTACGTCAAGATTCACTGCATATTGCAACATGTATTAGAGAGTATGAAACTTTAGGTATCTGTTAACCATTTTTGTAATTTTCTGACTATATTACATAAAGGTGAATTAACTGCCATAATTAATTTTTTGTAAATCAGTTAAGCTGCATAATTTATTTAAAAACATTTCACAAAAAAGACCATTTGTCAAGAATTATCCAAGACTTTAAAAACTTTTTTTTTAAATGGCCAGACCAGTCTAAAGAAAGGAGGAAGAACCAGTTATCATACAGTGATATAGTTATGCAAACTCTGAAAAGAAATTGGGAATCCAGACTTGTAAAGAAATTAAATTTTAGGAACATAAAAAGGACTAAACATTTTACAGTTTTGACACTCACCTTGAATTTGTAACCCCATTCCACATTACTGCTGTCAGAATGGAAGAGGTAGTGCAAATGGGGTCCATGAAAGACTACCTGTCTGGGCCATTTTGGTGTCCCTACTTTCTGGTCAAATCTCATCTGCTGGCCCTTCGAATCAGTAAACACCAGGTAGTCATATCTGTAGAATAGAATCAAGATATAATTGATATCTACAATTTGGTTGAAACACCTATTTCACAGAAAATTGCTAAAGTTACAGTCTTAGGAATATCTAAATGATAACTCTTTCAGCATGAGACAGACGCCCAAGATGTTCACTCTCATGAATATATATATTCATTTGATAATACTTAATTGATCATAATACTTAACTGATCATAATACATTAATAGAACATCCATTACCTTGTAAATCCAGCCCTCCCAAGCTAATAAAAACATTCACCAACAAAAGTGCTGAAAGGATGTCTACTTGCTGAGGCAGAAGTCAATTTGCGCATATATCCTAGGATAGACTGGTGCCAAATCATCGATCATCAATTACTATTTGAACTTGTGTCCACCCTCTTCCAGGGATGTAAATGTATGAAGGGCTTGGAAGGGTATACCCATATTGAGGCAATTATTATCACAGCAACCCATTCTACTAAAAAAAATTGTTTCTTCTTCAAATACATTACCCAATCACAGTACATTTGGAGAATGGGTAAAAGATAAAGGGATAAACATATCCTTACCCAAATGTTGGCCCTGTTTCCTGCCTGCTAATGCATGTGAAACTTCAAGTTTTGTGTGACATATGGGCTAGGGTTAGCACATGATCTCTGAATAGACACAGTTCAGAGAAAAATTTGGCTTCCACTAATCCCGTGGAAGTAGAATAAAACACATCATTACAGAACTACCAAGCAACCTGGAAAGGAAGCCTTTGCACTGTTGATATAAATTATACAAAGTCAAACTGAACTCTTTGGAATTAAAGGTCTCTGAGGTAAAAGAAGAGGAATGACCTCCATCCCATGTCTTGAATGATGTCAATTAGGCAGCAGTTGAGCATGAATGCTGTTCTAGTGGTGACTGCCCTAACCTTGCAAGCTGATACCTTAAGAAATTAATTTGTTTGGTCTTGAATAACTTCTTTGTATGAGTGGATAACCAAATATATCTAGTATGACATTTTGTTCCTACCTTCTTTGAAAAGTAAAAACAAGCATGATCTCCCTCTTTTTATCATCTCAGTCTGCTTGAGGTAAAACTTCAGTGCCCTGAAGAATAGTCAACACAAAGATGAAAGACTGATTCCCAAGAGCAGGAGTCTTTTCTTAGCAATGAAAGCAGTGACCATCATAAGAGAAACCACGCCATTCAAGTGAAACTGCAGACAGTGCAAATCAACCAATAATGCTGAGATCTCACCAATTTTGCCTCCTGTGGCTAGATCGAGTAGGAAGCAGGAATTGTATGAAAAGGTATGTCAGGGATTGTCTAGACAGAAGTCTGAAGGGTGCATTGTTTATCCACATCAGAATCCAGGGTTGGTTCTATTCTGGACAAAGGACCAAAGCCTTCAAAGGAGACAAGCCAAAATTGTTTAGAAGGTCAGATAGGTCTTTGTTCTGGCCTTCTTCCTCCCTTCCATGATGGCAAAACATGTATGAAAATGTGAAATTGCAATACCTCCTTGTGACGGTAGCTAACTTCTTCTATTCAATGCTCCACATAAAGAAGTTAGTTATCTGTGGTGCTGAGACTTTCAAAAGAGAGTTGTATCTGCTCATACCACGGTTAGGAAACTCTATATTTCCCTTCAAAGTGGTGGACCTTCATGCCTAAGTAATTCCGTCCATTGCTGTTTATTTATGAGGACATATTTGATATGAGCCAGGAAGGTTCATAACCTCTGGGTTGGGATGACAACCTGTGAGCATGGTCAATTTGGTAGGCAAAGGAAAGGCTGGACTGTTTTGAGACTCTCTGCTACTAGGGTGAACAGGTTGTTGATCTGACTTTTCCCACCTGAGGAAAACGACCAGGATTAGTTGACACTGAAACCAAGAATAAAACAAGGCAGGCCATATCTTTCTACAAAAGGTTGCTCACCTCAAGTTTTTGCAGGATGTAATCCAAGAAGCTCAGTGTTGCTAACCTGGGGGGTGGTTGTGAATCAAGTTTTGATTCTCATGAAGATCCAAGTACCTGCATGGACTCCATCTCAAACAGTACTGGGGATTAATCTTGGGAGTCTCCATGCCTTAGGAGTTTCCATGGTAGTAAGATGCTGGTGGGGATATACTATAAATGAACCTGTCTGCCCTTTTCATGAGGACAGTGTTAATTTCTTAAGGGTCTCCCATTCCAAGGTGAACAGTTGAAAGTTTTCCCAAAGAGATTATGAAAATGAGCAGCTTCTATATGACATGGCAACATTCACTGCAGGGAGACTGCTGGGTAGAGAAGTGGGTCAAAACTACTCCTTCTCTCCCACGGTCTTGCCACCACTTGCTCAGGAAAACTGAGAACTGAGCCTTTCATGAAAAGTAGGGTTTAGTGTAGGGTTTGTCCATCTGGCATGTCTTAGATGGGTCCTTCCTGCTTCTCTTGTCCCAGTTGGTTAATGAAGGCCATGACACAGCATGAGGCATGGTGAGCTTTTTCTGATCTCTTCTGTCTGGTTGTGGAATAGAAGAATGAAAAATTGCAGCTGTGATCAGAGGCTAGTTATGTGATAGCCCTTTTAGCTGCATCGACATGAACTCAGAAGAGTGGAGTGATGGTGAAGCATCCTGCAATGCTAGCGACAAAATGACCAAGAGGAGCAGGTTATCAGGGATGATGAACAAGGCTGAAAGTTGACCAATGCTAGGACACAGTGACCTCAAGGCATTTTACTGTACAGGTCATTAAAGGTTTGAGATGGGTATTGGGTGTCCAGGAAAGGGAAGTTACTGGAGCTGGTATTGGTGATAGATTGTCAGGTGCATGTCCACAATACTTCCATGGATACGGTACACATTAGTGTGTGATGATTCATGAAATGCAGTACCAGTTTTATGCTTGACATCTGCAATAGAACCAGGGTTATAACTGGTGTGACAGGGTACAGGACACTGGTGTCTTAGGGTGGGAACAGGGTATGCTGGTAATACAGCTTGTTGTACCCAGTACTAGTAGAACAAGATGTAGATTGAGGCTGCAGTGGAACTAAAAATGGACATTGTCTGGAGCCATCTGACATCTGGTGCTTCAGTCAGGTACTGGCTGTCCCAGGAATGATCACAATAACCAGTACAAATGTCTGCATGTGGTGATGGAATATCCATGACTGGTCTAGGTAGGTCAATGTAACATGCTGACACTGACCTGGAAGTCAGTGAAGGTATGCTCCAGTTGACACTGTTGCAATGGAATGGGTATAACTGTGTGAGAAGCTTCAAAAAATTACCAGATCTTTTTCTAATTGGATGATCTTTCTGCCTTCATAACTCAGTAAAAAAATTGGCAACAAATGAGTGGTTGGCAGTTATATGATGGTGTTCACATCCTTGTGTACACTTTTCTTTGTTCTTTTATCTGAACTGGTTAACTGCTTGGACAAGATGATCACCCATCTTTCTTTGAACCAGCTGGAGTAAACATCACAAGTAATACTCAAACTGCACCCCATACATTTAACTAAGGTGGGATGATTATCCCCAGTTAGCTTTAATCACTTGTGCATCCAGCCATTTAATCCTGCTCATCACTGTTGATACCTGTAATTAGAGAAAATAAAATAATGGCATATAATGGTGAAATCATGCAAGCACTGTGATGAGCTTACTGTGAAGTGGACATTATTATGTGAGATAGATATGAGAAAAAAAAATGACAAAAATTATTATTTGCTTGGAATAAAAGTTCATTTATTTCATACAACTATGAAAAAAAAGATCAAGTACTGAGATGAACTAAGTACTATAGACTATCATGCATGCAAATAAAAAAGACACCATTTAGCTTATCATATGATGAAGATGGACAAGTGCAAAATACTCATCTATGAGACTATTTCCAAGCCTTTATTGGCCGTGATCTTAAAAAAAAGTTTTTCTGAGTCTCACGACCCTGTTTTCACATTTTAAGTTTTGCCACCATAAAAAAAATCCTGGCTACCCTCTGTGACCCTCCAGAATGTCCCTGCAACCCTGATTTGCATCATGACCCGGGGTGGGTGGGAACCATTGATCTGTGACGTGGATAAAGCTAGATGGACAGTAAATTATGTGGACATTACTTCCCTGAGGTGAGAAAATCCCAAAGAATCACTAAAACTAATGAAATGGCACAAAGTGGACAGTATTTGTTAGGCTTCAGATAAGAGAGTGCTGACCAGGCAAGAAGCAGAATAACTGAGGACTGATGGAATCTGGCACCAATTCCTCTATTCTAGTGGGGACCACTCTAGTCAAACTTCCACCCTGGCAGGCAGATGACCTTTTAGCACTTTTGTTGCTAAAACAAGCCAAGAAAGATGGTGAACATTTTTTTTTTTAGCTTGGGAGGGCTGGATTTGTGAGGCAGAAGACATTATGATTATGTATTTGAAAAATAAATTGGTCTACTTTACACAAGGCATGATGTTGAAATGATATTTTAGGCACAAAAATCTTCACTTTTGATCTATACATGTTGAGAAAAGAAAAATATAGAGCACTTTTTTCTTTCTTATTTTATTTATAGTTTATAGTATATGTATACTTTCCTTCAAACCAGTATTAGGCAGTCATCCCTGGGAAATGAAAACAATTAGCTTCTAAAAATATGTGGTTGCTCCTCAGTGGTTTCCCTACCACAATAATTTTAGTTCCCAGGACCCTGACAAAGTTTAGGAAAAGTAAATGCCTTGTAAGGTGATCTTTTAAGATTGGTTTGTCTGTACATGTAAGAAAGGTGATGCTTGTAAGGTGATCTTTAAGATTGGTTTGTCTGTACATGTAAAAACAAAAAATATCTTCAGTACCTTCTTTCTGTTTCACACCTCTGGTCAAAATCAATGACAAACTTGGTGGCACCAGGGCAGTTGAAGTTCTACAAGATAAAATAAAGACAGGTCAAAATAAATAAATCAGTCTGGTATTTTGGCATGTAGAAACCTACAACATTCATTAAGAATTTCACAGACATGCATGTTTGATAACAGAACACTCTTGGCATATTTATTAAAATATTAGAATTTTGTATGGGTCCTTATTCACTGTACAACAAAAAATGAAAATTTGACAGATTCTACAGTAAAGGAAAACTCAAGGAAAATAATCATTAATGGAAATCATACACAAATTTATTTAACAGATTGTTTAGTGAAATGGAAGGAGGAGGGGGGCAGGTTTAAAATGCTTTGGATATGTCATACTAAACAACAGATATCATGACTGCTGTGTACATCATACTTACTGGAACAGAACTAGAATCACAATCAAAGGTTTGCTATGTTTAAAATTTCTCAGTACACTGTAGTATCATTAATTATCATGGGTTACCAATTTTCATGGATTTTGTTGTTGCCCTGAACCAAAAATGTAATGACCAAATGAAAAACTTTATAAGTCTGATAAAGAAACTTCCCTGGATTTTCTTATTGTGTTTTATTTCTAGAGATCAACAAAGCTGTTTGATAAATCAACGTCGTTTCTGTAATCTGGTAACAAATATTAAGCTTTTACATGTGTTTTTTTGTTTTGTTTTAACCCTTCAAAAAGAATTGTAAAGCACTTGATATTGTTCCAATGCAAATGTATCTATATTGTATTCAGTAGCTGTAATTTCTACTCACTGCCTTAAATTGATATGGTGTGATGTAACTGTCCTTGATTTGATGAGGGCTAAAGTCTAGTGGTTGCAACTGGTTCATACAAGAGGCAGGATCAAACAAAGGATAGATTCCATTGTTTTTCAAATTTTCTTTGAACTTTGGGCTCTAACACATCAAATATTGACATTTCCTGCTATTTACAAAAAGGAAGGGACAGCTGATCACATCTTGTTCACATGCAGAATGATGACATTAACCAAACCAATCGGGATCTAAGTTGAATTTTGCCACTCTTGAGTCACTGTGTTAACCCCATGGCAGTTAGAAGATAATTGATGATGCAACTTTATGGACAGTGATTTAAGCAAGAGATCATATACATGCACTGTAATAGCAATTAGCTTAGTGTTAATAGCTACATTGGCTCATTTGATGTCCAGTGTAAGTGATTGATCTCATACCTGTCAATTTGTACGGGTTACCTGTAATTTGTACGTTTTTTTCCATTTTTGTCAGTGTATGGCCATACAACCATTTTGTACAGTTTTTTCTTTAAAAATTTAATTTTTTTTATTTTTACAATTTTTTTTGGTTGTAAATCCCGTGAGTCTGGACTTAATTTTTTTGAAATCGAGCATGATCCAGAATCTTTTTACTTATGCACAAGCAAGGTGGGGATAACTCCAATATGCTTTGGAAAATTAACATTAGGCCCAGAGATCAAAACTGGTCTTTTTTTTTTTACCATACCCTGTGTTAAAGTGATAAAGTCTTGCATAGAATTATTGGTTTTCATGTCAAGTAAAACCCCAAATCTTGCATATCTGCATTATTTTAATTTTAGCACCCTTTTTAAGGTGAGTAAAGGCACAACAAAATATTTAAATTGCATTTTATCATTTTATTCTGCCAAATACAGGCATTACACATACATTTTTTGAAACAGCAATGATTAAATCATGCTTTAAGATATTTTTGAAAATTTTAGCTGATGGGCGTAGCCTGAAGTTAAGTTTTGAACCAAGTGGGTCACATTTGTAATCCAAGCAGGAAGATGCATTGCCAGCATGACGGAAGTAGTACAGATACTCAGTGACATCATTCTCAAGGCTCAAAAATATTTTACACTGCAAATTTATAAACACTATGACCAAGATCGGCACACCAAATAGCAAATTAATAACTTTTTAAACACAAGATATGCAAATGTAATAGAACTGGTCAACAGCTTACGAGGTATAAACTTCTGGACTGCTACTTTGGTGATTTTATTTTTATTGTTAGATCTCAATTTTTGGAAAGATCCTGGCATAATATCTTAGGGTTTATGGGGGGAGGGGAAATATAAATATGTAATAATGAGACCATGATAAATCCAAAGAAGTTAATATTACACCTTGAAAATGTGTTTCTCAAAATATCCTGCACATAGTTGGGTTTTTTTTAAATAGTAGTGACACTTTCATTTTTGAGTTGCTTCACACCTGGACCATGAAGCACTTAATGATAAGTTTGAGGATTACTGCAATGCTGCCTTATGAGTGTGTGCATGTATTAACAGACAATGGCCAGAAAATAAGCTTTTGTAGCTACTGGCTGGATATTATCAGAACGAGAATTAGTACTCGTGGCATCTGCATCCCAAATCTGAAAGTAGTTATTCAGTGACTAATTAACTTGCCTCACAGCAATGCAGACTGTGAGATCTTTTCCTATGATGAAAAAAATACATGCAGATTGAAGGAAGTCCCTGAATGCAGACACATTAACATCATTTTTACAGTGTAAAATAAACACTGACACCTGCTGCATAACCCCTGATTTCATTTTGAAAAGTGCAAAGGGTGCAAGTGTTGCATATAATAACAGGTTTGTGTCACAATACAATCAAAATCAAAAGAATAAAATAAAATAAAAATTCAGAGATGTAAATAATTATGTAAATGTGTGTAAAATTAGTCTATGTGTGGCATTTGTTGTTTTAAAACTGTTGATCTTATATAACATATGAATACATTTTTTTGTATAAGTTTTTTTTGTCTTTGTAAGGTTTTTATTGGTCTGGTGTACAGGTTTTCATCTCAAGGGGTTGACAGGTATGTGATCTTGACAGGTGTTTGATTTGTGCTCATACAGGTGACAGTATTGTTTAAACTATTGATGCAGCCATCATTTATTGTTGTTTTAGTTTTGATACTCTATTTGGTATATCAGTAAAGGTTAATTCACAAAACTTTGATGTGCAAAACCACAAATTTAAGTACCAATGAAAATGTTGGGGTTTTTTTGGTTGTCGTACAGAAACATGAAAAAAATATGATACTCAAGTAATTCAGTACAATCTGACCATTCTGGGGTTTTATGGCTGCCCATAAGTACTAGAAATGATCTCCCTTCTCTATGCTCATGTAGTAAACAATATATTAATTTGTACAAGTAACATGCAGTCACTAGTATAAATTCAAGACTCTAATTGTTCAAATTGGCATTTTAAAAGCATTTAAAAAAAGGAAAAAATTGTTAATGGAACACAAACACCCCTACATCCCTGGCTGAGAAACTGATCTAACCATAAATATTATAGACAGACAGACATATGTAACACTGTATGCTCCTAACACATTTGTGGTTAGGCATAAAAGCATCACACCTGAAAACGGAAATAGGACATGTGTGTGTGTGTGTGTGTGTGTGTTTTGGATTTTTAACAGCTTTAACAATATTTAAGTCATATCGCTATCATGTCTGCAGTGTGGCAGTTTATAGTGATGACTAGCACTGGGGCATTATGCCACAGACATGTAGCATGATGTCCCACCCAGTCACATTATCCTGACACCGGGCCAACCAGTACTAACACTAACCTCTTAATGCTGAGCGCCTAGTGAGGCAGCTGTTAGTACCATTTTTATATCTTTGGTATGACTTGGCCGAAGTTTGAACCAGCAACCTCCCACATCTGAGGCAGATGCTCTAAACCACTAGGCCACCGAAGCAGCGAAATAGGACATTGTTCTTATATTGTCACATTGAATAAACTGGTTTGTGGCATACAAGTTCTGTGTCTAATAACTTTTACAGTGGCCCTTACATGTGTCTCATGCTGGTTATTTTATATCCAGCAGCCCTTTCCTGTGTAATATATGCTGGATATTTTACATCCAGTAGCCCTTTCCTGTGTTATATATGCTGGATATTTTACATCCAGTGGCACTTACCTGTTTTACATGCTGGTTATCTTATATCCAGTAGCCCTTTCCTGTGTTATATATGCTGGATATTTTACATCCAGTGGCCCATACCTTTGTTACATGCTAGTTTTTTTATATCCAGTAACCCTTACCTGTGTTACATGCTGGTTATTTTCATAATTGTGTGAGGATTCCACTTCCCAGGTTCTCAGTATAATGTCATCTGCCTGAATGCTGGCCCAGTGTTCACTGCAGATCTGGAAAACATAACATTTATTTTATATTAACTATACCATACTTGTATTCAAGTATTAATGATTTATGGGGGCCATTATGAAAAAAAAAAATGGGATCTACTGTACTTCCTGTTCTTCACGAATCACTGATATGGTGGACATTAATATAATTTATATGGCATAGGACATTAATACAGTTTATATGGCATAGGACATAAATATAGTTTATATGGCATAGGACATTAAGACAGGTTATATGGCATAGGACATTAATATAGTTTATATGGCATATGACATTAATACAGTTTATATGGCATAGGATATAAATATAGTTTATATGGCATAGGACATTAACATAGTTTATATGGCATAGGACATTAATATAGTTTATATGGCATAGGACATTAAGACAGTTTATATGGCATAGGACATTAATACAGTTTATATGGCATAGGACATTAATATACTTTATATGGCATAGGGCATTAATATAGTTTATATGGCATAGGACATTGATATAGTTTATATGACATAGGACATTAATATAATTTATATGGCATAGGACATTAACATAGTTTATATGGCATAGAACATTAACATAGTTTATATGGCATAGGACATTAACATAGTTTATATGGCATAGGACATTAACATAGTTTATATGGCATAGGACATTAACATAGTTTATATGGCATAGGACATTCATATAGTTTATATGACACTGGATATTCATATAGTTTATATGGCATACCACTGGTGTGAATATTATCAATTTACATATAAATATGACTACACTTCAGAAAACATGCATGAAATTGATCTTGTATGGCAAACAGTTCTATATACATGTTTTGATGTTCATGTTGCCTCTCAAAACCTCTGGAACCTAACTGGGATGAATCAGGATTTTTATTCATGCTTTGATTTTGGAAGGGGAATTCTTTTTGCTCAAAATAGCCAAATTTCTTTTTTTTCACTGAAAAGTGTACTGTTAAATGTAGAAAAGAACTCCCTCTATTAATCTGCTACTGTATCAACTGGGAACACCTGAGTGAAAGCACTTTTAGCGAAACTGATTGCCTTGTGACAAGCTATATCTCCTGACTATATATTTCTGGTGTATCAGTTGCCATGAACTAAGCATCTGCCAAATAGAACTTACAACTAAATAATTTGCTGCATGTTTTCCATATTGAATGCAATGGTCATCTTACATAAAATCTGAATAAGATGAGTTATCTATATGATACAGACATATGTGTCCTCCATGCCCACAAAGACACTTTATATGCTGTCTACTTCCAAAATAAATCATACCCAACAAGTGTCAATTGTCTTGGAAAACACCAGTTTTGTGAGTTCCAGTGGCTAAATAACTGCTTGATCTCTCATAATTGGTGTTTATCTGAAACAATTATATTTGATGGCAACATTTTATTTCTTTTAAACATAATTTATAACAGTTTTGTTACATGTAGCAAATTAAAATTCAGTGGTGAGGGTTTTCAATACTTGTAATTGTTCTCCATTGCATATCATATTTTCCACGGGAATCAAGCATTTCTATTCAAAGTAACTGAGAATTATTTTACAGTTTAAGTGAGTACATGCTTTCAAACTTCAAAGTCCAACATTACACATGAATGTTGCTGATCTGACATAAAAATCATCAGTTACTTCACTGTGAATCAAGTGAAGAATTATAGATGTGGAAAGTGTCGTCGAGGAGTTGTTGTTGTTTGGGGTTTAACACCATTTTCCAACATGTGACAGGCTATACAGCAGCCAGTATATCTGGTGAGGGCAGAACTAAGAAAAATCCCGAGAAGAACTACTGACTCACAGGAAGCTACTGGCAAGCTTTCTCATATACTGATGCTGGCCAAGCCTTGGATCAAACCTGCGCAGACAGAGGTGAAATGTCATTGATCTGTAAAAGGCGAGCACCTTAAAGCACTTGGCTACCTGAGGGCCCTCTAGAAGGGGTGTAAACGGAAATATTTCAGATAAGTTTGCAATGCAAGGAAACGGTAACTTGAAGATCATCTTAACATTAAGTCATTACTATGGAGTTTTGTTAATTTTATCTGTAGTTAAACCAGGTCATTGCTTAAGGGATTACGTAAGTTTTTATTATTCTAATTACCTGAATAAAAAAATCATTTGTCCATGAAAATGTTTGGAAATGTGAGAACTGATTATTGGTGAAATTCAATGGATTTTCTCTAACTCTCCAAGAAATGGCAAGGAAATCAGAAGCACAGTTTGCATAATATAATGTCGAATTTTCTAATTTTTTTAACACATTGGAATGAGTAGAAAGACCTTGCACACACATCTCATCTGTAAGCCCCATTCTCACACAAACACACACACACATAGTATTGATTGGATTTGTATTGGAGGTAATCATGGCCATGGAAGGTGAACAAAAACATGTCAGAACTAAAAATGACATTTATACATGTATTTAAATTTGTGAATTGGGACTGAATCCTATTTAGACAGAAGGATTGTTATTCACTATAACAACCACAAAATCCACAAAAATTGTAGAATACAAACATATAAATTCATAGTATCTATAATGCTATCAGAAATTAAATTAAATTTCATTGTAACTTTATACAGGGACACATTTTAAATTCAAGACCTAGAAAGTGTAAAGTGAACCATGCACACATACTTCTCTAAAAACTAATGTTTAAGATTACCATATTTACTCATTTATAAGTCAAATGCAAACAAGACATACCTTGGTCTGCTGTTACATAATGCTCTGTCAGATCAGGGTTCATGCAGTTTGTTTACTGTATACTACTTGCCAACTGCATAAATCCATATCTGCCTGAACTTTATTTACAGCATATCTGGGTCCATGCAGTTTGCCGGTGGACTCAACTTATGAGTGAGTACCATATTTGCCGGCCTATAAGATGATACATTTTGACCAGAAAATCATAGCTTCATCTTATACTCCGAATTGACTTATATATGGAGTTTGTCATCCAAATCGCTTTATCGTATGTCACATAATTTTTCGACTAGAAAAATTCTCCAAAACAACAAAAAATAATGTGCAAAAACATTTCATTTTGGGGAAGAGATCGTGTATGAAAAAATATAGGACTCCACATTGAGGATTTGAAACAATTACATGATTGTCAGTATTAAAATTAACTTATATCAGATGTAACTGCGCTAAAGCAGCATGCATTAGTAATATATGTTGTTTGTAATATACATTGCTTCAATTTGATACGGGTGTGTTAGAATTTAAAAATTAGAAGATGAATAACTATGACAGAGACAGATACTGTATCACAATTTTCTTACTGCGCCTCATGATCAAATAAAAATTATGCCCAATTATGAGAGAGAGAGAGAGAGATGTATTTACGACTGTACGGTAATCTTTTATTGTTCATTTACTTGATGACTGTGATCATACTCATGTACAACAATGCAGTACCATATTCCATTATCAGTTAATACCACTGGGTAAGCAATTCCTTCTAGTTTTAGTTATCACCTCCATTGTTCACAAATCATGTGGCTTTATAGTGGTATGTACATGCTAATTAAATATGCTACAGATGTAGTCAGGTTTTCCAAAGTTAACACATGTTTTGAGGTCAAGATTTGGTAGACCAGATCAGATTAATGAGGTTACCAATAGGGAAATGAGGTTAACCATGGGTATTATGCATATGGTACCATATAATGAAAGGAAATGCCAGGTGTTACTCGTGTAAATTTCTCAACCAGTGACATCTTTTGAACTTGCCGATAGGACTGACAGCATCAGCAATTGCCACCTAAGTACAGGAAGAGTACATGAACTTGAAACGAATAATCTTATTTGTTGGGAATGGAGAGGTTGTTATACTTGCAAAGAAAATTAGACATCATGCGAAATGGTCATTCTTGGAATTTAACCTAGTAAATGGAGTCTATATCAATATAACTATTATGAATATTCAAACCCTGAAGGAGTATGGTATGTATTTTAATAGTTTACATTTACTATTTCATTTATTAATTATTTCTCTCCTTTACAAAAGCTTCAGCTAAACAGGGGCAATAAGGTGAAGAAAAAAAAACCCATAAAGACCTGGAATCTCTCTTTCTCTCTCATATATATATAGCCATATTTTATTTTGATCATGAGTGCAAGAAGAAGAATGCAAGGGAATAAATATGCATCTCTCTCTGTATCTCTCTCTCCCCTCACAAAAAAATTTGGAAAAAGCATTTAAGTATCAATGATTCAATTTCCCTCTTGCTGGTAATCAGAAATAGCATACATTGATACTTTTAATATTTATGAAACTGGAAGTTATTATAGTTTAATTCCACACAGCATTGCGAATTTTATCCTATCTGTAACTCAATAAATTTTTAGGTCAGTGCCATTATATGTAGCTAAAAGTACATAAAACATTTAAAATACTTCATGGGAAACAAATTAGATACTTTTAGTTACATTTATTGATCCAGACCAGAAAGGTTACTGAGTTACAGATAGGATAAAATTCATGATGCTCCGAGGAACAAAGTGAAAAAGATGAAGCCGAGGTATTGATCTGGCCTTGTCTTATACTCAGCATTGACTTATATATGGATGAAGGATGAAAATTTGCCAAATTTGGTCATTCAACTTATACTCCGCATTGACTTAATAGGCTGGCAAATACAGTAGATTAGATAACTTGCTATTAAGTTGCATAAATTTTCAAATGTATAAGTATAAAGGTGCTTGTTCTTGTACAGATCATCAATGACTGAAAGAATTTCCAAACCTATATTTTATCTTTGCCTAAATGTAAGAATTGTTATGCACAAATGTACTTTGATTGAGCCCAGAAATAATCACTATTACAAATAATTTTGAGCTAGCTCTGGGCACAAACAGTTTTAACCAATATCTGACTCACATCTGGAAACTGATCAGGAAGTTTGGCAGCCAGTTTAGTCAGATTCTGATTGAGTGGCTGTGCACTTTTCAACAGTTCAACTCTGTCACTAGAATTGCAGAAACTGCTAAGGTAGGTCATTACAAGCACCTGAAAAATAGAAATAATACCCATCAATCAAGTAACTTATCACCCCAGCCATGAGGATGAAACAAACAGATTATCACCCCAATTATGAGTATCAAACAAGTAGCTTATCACCCCAACCATGGGTAACAAAGAAGAAGTTTATCATTCCAACCAAAATGTTCACCACCCCAACCACTGAGTAACAGCCAAGTAGCTTTTCACCCGTATCATAAGTATCCCAACCATTGACTTTCAAACAAGTAGCTTTTCACCCCAACCATGAGTATCCAACAAGTAGCTTTTCACCCCAACCACTGAGTATCAAACAAGTAGCTTTTCAACCCAACCATGAGTATTCAACAAGCAGCTTTTCACACCAACCATGAGTACCAAACAAGCAGCCTTTCACCCCAACCATTGACTTTCAAACAAGTAGATTTTTACCCCAACCACTGAGTATCAAACAAGTAGCTTAATACCCCAACCATGAGTATCAAACAAGTAGCTTTTCACCCCAACCACTGACTTTCAAACAAGTAGCTTTTCAACCACTGAGTATCAAACAAGTAGCTTAATACCCCAACCATGAGTATCAAACAAGTAGCTTTTCACCCCAACCACTGAGTATCAAACAAGTAACTTTTCACACCAACCACTGACTTTCAAACAAGTAGCTTTTCACCCCAACCACTGAATATCAAACAAGTACTGAGTATCAAAAAAGGAGCTTTTCACCCCAACCACTGAGGATCAAACAAATAGCTTTTCACCCCAACCAATGAGTAGCTTTTCCCCCAACCACTGAGTATCAAACCTGTAGCTTTTCACTCTAACCATTCAGTATCAAACAAATAAATTTTTTACCCCAACTATGTTAATCAAACACCCCAACCAAGAGCAGTTGTTTCATAATTACAGCTTATTCTTGTTGATTAAATTTTTGCCATGAAATAGGCAGAATAAACAAGACTGTCAGGATGTCAGCCATATCAAATTAACTTTTAATGCACATTTCAAGATGACATGACCATCTCATAATTACGTCATCATGATCAAGTTACTTGTTACCCTATCAAAACACCATGAACCCTGCGAGATACCCACAAAAGATAACTGTGATTGGGACTTTCAACATGCATTAAGCAATGAAAAACAAAGACATTTTTGCAAGATCTGTCATGTCAATTAACAGCATCATGATGGGAAATGACAGAAAAAAGATTACACCTTGGGAAATTATTCTATTATTATCCCTTGAAAGTAACTGTAAGAATGGCTTAGAAAGGTGTGCCAAAATTATGGTTGGACTAACTGTAGGAAGGGCTTAGAAAGATGTGCCAATACTGTGACCAGTTAGGTAACTGTGGGAAGGGCTTAGAAAAGTGTGCCTATATTATGACCAGGGAGATAACTGTAGGAAGGGCTTAGAAAGGTGTGCCTACATTATGACCAGGGATGTAACTATACGAAGAGCTTAGAAAGGTGTGCACATATTATCATTGGATGTAAATGTGGAAAGGACTTTGAAAGGTGTGCCATTATTATGACCATGGAGGTAACTGTAGGAAGGACTCTGAAAGCTGTGCCTATATTTCGACCAGGGATGTCACTCAAGGAAGTGCTTAGAAAGGTGTGCCTATATTAAGACCAGGGATGTACCTGTAGGAATGGCTTAGAAAGGTGTGCCTATATTATCATTAGACATAACTGCAGGAAGGGCTTTGAAAAGTGTGCCTATATTATGAACAGGGATGTAACTGAAGGAAGGGCTTAGAAAGGTGTGTCTATATTATCATTGGATAAGTATTATCAAAGAACCATATTTTACTCTGGAAGCTGTTTATTCTTCAATATGTTATGTGATCATCATACAATAGGAGAATAGGTATGAGAAAGAGGTTAGTTATAACTCTATCTCCTCTCACCAGAATTGGCCCTAGCTCCAATCTCAAATGCATATGAAGAAGCTTTTTGTCTCATGTGATATGCAGGCTAGTGTTAGCATATGGTCAATGAACTGATATGGTTTAGGGAACAAAAAATTTCTCCTTCAAATCCACTGTAAGTAAAGTAATGTTATCTTTTATGAAGCTGCTGAGTGATCTGGGATGGTGTGCTGCTAACAAAATAAGCTCTCTGGGATAAAAGGTCTTTGAAGTAAGAGCTGGTGAAAGCTTTCTTTAATCTTTAACCCATGGACAGAATGACATCAGCTAAGCATTGAACTTGAATGATAAGCTGGTGTACACTGCCTTAACCTTATGAGCTAATATGCATAGGGAGTTCATCTGGTCTTTGATTAGCTCCTTGTAGGATGAGCAGATAACAGTGGATCTAGGATGACAGTTTGAGCAGAAATAATGAGGTAACTAAAAGCAAGACCTCAGTCTTTGGAGACACTGATGGAGTCCTGTATATGTCTCTGGCAAGAAGCATCAAAACTTAAAAGTTGTTTCTAAGTTCCATGCTAGATTAAATTTTTATGGCAGAATGATTTTTCTTCTCTGCCAGAATGGGACAGAGTGGTGAGAAAATAGGGAGAAGCGAGTGCAGAGAATCAACGCTAAAACAGCCAATATACTAAACAATATAAAAACAAAATAAACACTCATTATACTTTTGAAACTATCAAACATTTTCCTAGCTGATTCAACTTTATTTTTGCATGACTTTATCTTTGCAAATAATGGTAGCCTCGAAAATTGGTAACAATAAAAAATGGGTGACACACACCAAAGTATAAGCCCTTCCTTCCAACTTGTAGAGACTGAAATATGAAATAAACTTGTATATCTTTACTAGTAATCAGCATATAATTGCAGCTGCATCAGCTAATAAATGTAGGGATGATTTCCATTGGTTGGAACATAACCGTGTGAGACCCAGTTGTGTTTATTTCTGTATAAACTGTATGGAGAGCAACTTTATACTAACTTCTATAAATGGAGTCATGTGCAAAGTAACTAATGTGATGAACTGGATGGCATAAACACTGCATGCCTTTAAAACGAATTAAAAACAGTGAGTTTATATTTTATTTAGAAAATTGAATAAATTGATCTGACAATCAAATAACTCATCTCTGTAGTCTTTATTAAGATAAATAATTCCTTCTTTGACCAGATTTGAAAAAAAGCTGGGAAACTCATGATTGATTGATTGATTGATTGTATTTATATGGCGCATCAGAACTGTTAGGCTATTTAGCGCCATACAAAGGTTATATATAGTATTAATTAAAAGTGATAACACGTTTCTTATTGACCAGCAATAAAGAAAAACAAACACTTAAAAGCAAAACGATAAAATGATAAAGGTAATATATAAAACTGGGAAACTCAAAATCTGCAGCAAAGGACACTGGGGTAACAGCACTACAGTACATTCACTGCAGCTCATTATAAATCAATTTAAAACTATAGGTAAATGGATAAGGGGGGGGTTGTGCAGCAACAATTGAACTCAGTCTTACAGTGCAAAATGGTGACCCTGATAGTTTTCATGTGGAGTGGGGGTGGGGGGAGATAGATCCTGCTACTCCCACATTGTAACTGTCAGGGTTGATGTCTTGCACTGTCTGACTATTGGACCCACATTTCTATTGCCATTACCTATAGTCTTAATTTCATTTGTTAAGTAGCACCTGTAGAAATACTTTTAAAGAAACGAAAATTGGTTACTCAAGTGTCTGGACAATAACGATTTGGCCAGGTCACAATGAACTTGTGAAAGCATCAAATCCAAGAGTCATTTGTATTCATTCGTAGCAGACACCCTCAACACGAATTCATACACTTAAATAAGGCTCTAAAACTGATAGTAAATATCTTTAAAAACAAAATAAAAATAAATAAATACAATTATAAAGAGGTGCAATTATAAGAGTTTAATGTTGTCTTTTTCTGAGTTTATCATGCTATAAACTGTATGTTGCTGACTCACACAGCTTACATAATGCCCTTCAGGCCTTATTTGCTGTACGCTTGGGCAACTGATGGTTAAAACTCAGAAAAAACAACATTAAACTCTTATATACACCTCCCCAAAGTAATAATTTGCTGGTACTTTGGCTACAAAAGCATGAAATTGCACTCAGTTTTTCAAACTCAATGTGTGACTTTTGGTGGAAATTCCTGAGTGGGAAGCTGTATGTAGCAATGAAAACAGGGATTGTCAAGAGAAAAACCAAATCATAATTTCAAAAAAACAAAAATAAATTTGAAGATAGGTTCCACACAAGGTATGACCTGTCACCAGTGAAACAATGTATTCCCTCCTTCAACCCCCATCTCCTGCATTTGTGACTTCAAAATTGTTGGGTTTTTAAAAAAACTAAAACTAAAACACTGAATCTTAATGTTGGCACTGCAGGACTCAAATTACCACTACTTAATCTAGAAATTCATTACCACCAAATTTGTTCTTTACAAGTCAAATTCTACTGATACTATATAACTAGTAGTTTGATGGAATCAATGCCATTTAAGTCCAATTTTACAGTTTTCTAGAGAAAAATATCTGTTTCCCCCAATTTTATAAAACAACTTTCATGAAAACACATTTGTATCTATCAACATGCCTGATGTATAAAAAAAAAGAAAAAACATTTTATATATATATATATATATTATATATATATATATATATATATATATATATATATATATAGTGCTCAAAGAAATTTTTTTTTAGACACAGGCCCTGGCCTGGTGACTTCAATAAACTCAAAAGCCCTGACTGAAATTCCACATGCCCGGACTCCAATTTCCACATGCCCAAAATTTCCCCTTTTCTAATACTGTCACTCAATGTTGCAATATCTACAATTCAAATATAAATTCAATAGGGTTCAAAGGGGTTTGAAGGTACTGTAAGTGTCATTAGTGTTCATTGCTTTGCTGGCATGCTTCACAAAGTAAAACTTTGTCAACCAAGAGTTTTGAAAATTTTTTTTGTTGGGCTTTGCTGATACCTAATCTAAAATGGCTTCAAAAATGAATTACACATGAACACCATTCCAACAACTGAAATGATCATATTTTGCATTCTATATATGCAGTAAAATACGACTTCAAAGAAATGTTGCCGCAGTTCACAAGCCTGTCAAAATATAATACATACGGCTTAAACATTCTAATTCAAGGCAATAATGTGTAATAACTTTCATTCTTGTACACGCATTGAGCATCTCTTTGATTTACCTATAATGTGTTGTTCCACATCCTACCTATGCAAATTAGCAAATGGGCTCACCCACTGCAGCCTTCAAACACATCTCACTAACTACTGTCAGCCAATTAATATCTGAAATGGTGGTTTATACCTGACATCTTTGCCTTTAATTGCCACTATTTAACTGCTCAAGGGATAGTTTTACATCAGCTCAAATAATGACTGTTTACCATTTATACATGCTACATGCAACGCGCATATACTGAAAGTGGTGTTGTTTTTTTTTAAGATTACTGAAAATTGTGTTTTCTCAAAACATTATCTCTGGGAGTATAAAATTGTAATTTTAGCATGACACGCCATGCTTCAATCTGATTAAAATCAGATCTCAATTTCACGTAGGACAGTGGTGACCTGACTAGACTGCACCGTTTTATGGCAGGTATGTCAACATATTAAAAATACATTTACACATTTCATCAGTGCGATCCAAGTTTCCTCAGGCAAATTTAAAATTTTTTGACAAGCCCACTGGATACCTCACTTAGAATACAGGATGGGCCAGATCTAAAATTAGAGGGGCCCAGGCTATCAGATCTTTTTTTGCACTGATATATGAAATTTTCTATCTCTCATGAAATGTGATTATGAAAAATGTAAATTTTCTGCAATTTAGACGTTTCCAATAAGCACTGTACATTCCCAAACAGCAATAAGCAAAAATGTCAGACACCACTCAGGACAAGACAAAATTTCAAAAGATTCATGATACTGCTCATAAATCTGGATTTTTCCTTCATAATCTACATAAAATCCCAGGCAAGTGACAGAAAAGTTTATTTGCCCAGCAAAAATTCTACATGTGCTTGGCGGCTAGATAATCAACTTTTCCACCAGCACTACCATTTTCTACAAAACAGCTCTGTGCCTGCTTCAGACAAATAAAAACAACCAGTTTTGAATTTGGGGCAAAAATCAACAATTATTATACCACCTTTATAGAAAGACAGACAGACATGACAGATGGGGAGACATCTGGATATTGTTATTGCATCCAAAGTTAAGAGTGTTACATCTGAGCCTGAAATTTTTTCAATTCCTGAAAAAGTACTATGAATCACTTTGTAATCATGGATATTATTAACTTTCAAGGTTTAATTAAAACAGACATTTTCAAGGTTACTAATTTTATGAATTCAAAATAAAAACTAAAAACAATAAAGAGGTTTTTAAAAAAATTAAATGACAAGTAATATATTCAGTTCCATTTATGTATAAGCCAACTGGATTATCACAATGCCATAATTAATATTAGTTGAGTTGTAAAAAGTATTAAAAAAAAAAAGAGTGAGGTGAGAATGGTATCATGGTTCTTCATTTGTTATAACTTTAATTTATCATCACGCTGATCTCTTGAAATTACAAAAACAGTTACCTCATGATGATAATGAACCTGCCAATCTTTTGAAAGTTAATTAATATCACCAACTGTACTGGATCCCACTATATGACAAACTACACTGAATATATGGATCAATCACCACCATTATGTTACCTACTGTCTATGGTCATCTGGAAGATTTAACACTATAAAAACCAAAAATATCTGATATCAATTGATTTTCTAAGCAAACTTACCAACTGCCTGACTATGGACCCAAAAAAAGATGTTTCCAATTTTGGAAGAAGAGCCATCTGAAACAAGATAAAAAAAATATAAAATTATTTTAGACTTTATAAAATCTGTTCAACAAGTTTAACATAATCTTTATATGTACCTTTGTCACATTAATTTAAACACATTCTGAGAGTATTTATTCAAAATGACATGTGCCCATACATGCCAACCCCTGGCAAGGAAAAAGTGTAATCCTAGTGGACAAAAGGAGTAATCCGAGCAGAAAAAGAGTAATCCACATGTAACATAACAAAATTCAATCAGCATATTTACAAAATGATTTATTTACCCCTCTGGTCTTTTAACATCAATTACTGCTTCAAGTTTTTATATATAGCACTTTGGGCTTTAAAAAGCCACAGTCTCGTACTGCATTTCAAAACACCTTGTACCAGCTGAGATTATGAATGTTTTGCACACCAGTAGAGCACTAAGTGCTGGCTTACAGAACCTGGATCTCAATTCAGTTTTACTTTTGTTAACAATAGCATTAGAATGGTAAAGAACCAATATTCCTTTCATAACCTGACAAAGAAGAGGAAATTTATATCTTCCAGTTATTGGGTCTTTTAGCTGGGAAATAAGGTGCCATTGCACATCAACTCTGTCCGCATGAAGTACATCGTCAGGTAGAATGCCAACTTGATACTTCAGGAGTTTTCTCCTTCTAATTTATCGGCAGCCTTTCTGGCAGCAAGGTGCATCATATGACAAGGACAACCTGATATGCACAACAATGAAGAAATTTTTCAAAATAAAGAATGCAACTCCTTTATGAATTCCAGTCATCACTAATGCATTATCAGCTGAAAACCCTATACAGTTCTGCCAACTTATGTTTATTCAAAGCATTATTAAGCAAATAAAAAATGTTTTCTCTGGTGGAATCTACTGTAATGAAAGAAGAGCATTTTGACTTTGCCCTTTTCATTATCAAAGTCTCTTACACAGATTGGGTGCAACTTTTTGTCATCATAATCACTGCTCCTGTCTGTTGCAATACTAAACGAACCAATTTTCATGGCTTCTGCAATTTTAAGTAAATTATCTTCTGCTAAACACCTAACAATATTTGATGATTTTGTTCTTGCACATGCATATTTTATGCAATCAGAATTTTGGAATCAGGAAATGTATGTACAAAGGACCAACAGTCTTCTACTGCTAGGGGTAGTCCGTGTTCTATTAAGAACTTGGTAAATAACGCCTCTGCATTTATAAAATTTGTGTCCACAATTTAGTTCTGCTGTAAAAAAGAAGTTACCTTAGTATTGGAGTTAGTAAAACGAGTTAATTCAATGTTTCTGTTTTACCACGATGACCAATATTAAAATCCTTTACGCACAGCCTACAATGGGCGTGAAGCTGCCCTAGAATGAAACACTGTACTGTGTAATTCATGCATTCATCTTTGAATCGGTTTTCCGTCTTTTTCTAATCCATCTGTGAAATTATTTGAAAACATTTTTGCTCTAACACACGCATCAACTAGAATAAATCTGATGACTTTTAGCGCCAAATACATACAGACTGGTTCTGTACCAGATATGAATTAGAACAATCGGCAAGAAAAGAATAAAAATTAGAAAACCAGTCTGTTCTCTCCTAACTAAGCCATACAGCTGCTATAAATAGAAACCGAGGTCAAAAGTTTAAGTAGAAACCAGCATGTTTCTTGGAAATATTTCAGCTGCTATAAATAGAACATAATACTGTCAGGAAAGTGCATGCAAATCTACGGACAAGCATACTCTTATGTCATTGTTATGTAGATGCCATCTTTTCTAGAATACGGTCTGAAAGATTAATGGGATGTTAATAAAAATGAAAAACAAATTAGTAATTTTTTTTGGGAGGGGGATATACTGAAAACGTGTAATCCAAATACATTTACGCGTAAGGTGTAATTTAGTGAAAAAAAGCGTAATGATTACGCCAAAAGTGTAATGGTTGGATTTTTCAGAATGACTACTTAAAAAACTGTACACTAACCTAAAACATTCAAACAACTTGGCCTAAAAAAGAGATATTAGATTGATCTTACCAATTTGTCAGAATCTTGTTCAAGGATTATTTTACAAGCATCAGACCCTTTCTGTAGCACATGGATAGCATCTGAAAACAAAACACAGTACTTAGTTACAGGTGTATACAGACTTAAACTGATTGCAAAAGAAGGTTGGTTGATGGTAAAAACTGGCCTTGAAGTAGAGTTGGCCATCCTGAATACAGACTGAAAACAAAACCAAAAAACATCAGTTGCAACAAAATATTGACTTCTCATTTTTAACAGATCATCGATGTCTCCTTGTAAATTTTAGTGCAAAATTTTATCCCAATGAATTTATGTATATCAAAGACATAGCTGCTTCAAATAAAACTTGAACATTATGCCTCAAACGATTTCACAAATTTAGTTACCCTGTAATCTTGACCTTTAATCTTTTGAACTGTCATGCTTCATGATATTCAATTTTTCCTGGCAAACCTGTATATAAAAATCTGATGACAACCTATCCAGAACTTTAATATGTGGTTTAAAATTCTGCTTCCAGATGATGAAAATATTTGGTTTACTCAGACAGTGTCTCAAGTTTCTGTAGAATTCCTGACCTATGTATTTTATACATTATTGGAGATTATGCTTGCACACTGACAAACTAATCTTGCAATGCTTTTTATTTCATGCTTTGTCTTTGAAAAGAAAAAGCAGCAATGTTTAAATTCTGAATATATTTAAAGTTAAATGAGGTAAATCTGGACAAATGCAGCATCAAGATGTCAATGGAAAATTATGGAACAACGGAAACATAAGATAAAATAACTTTAAAAGAGCTTACCTTACACCCTAGCAAACTTAAGTGTATAGTGAAATGACAATCATTCCATTAAAACAGTACAGCCACATGAGGAAAAGAAAACCAGATTATTTACAACAACTCATAAGCAATGTGACTCTGCCCATTGATATTCTGGGTCTTTCATCCCATGTTCCTTGTCTCAACCCCATCAACATGTGTGCTATGTCAGATGCTATATGATGCTCCAATGATTTAAGAAAGAAATATTGCCCTTGAAAAAAATATGACCTTGATATGAGACAGAATGATGGAAATGTCAAGTTCTATATCATTAGGAATATCATTACTCTGGCATATACAAAAACAAATTTTAAAAAACTAGACTCAATGGTACCTGTGGCACATTAACTGTGTAAAATTTCTGCCCTCTAAGGCATGAACTCTTCTAGCAGAGTAAAGTTCTGTCCAGAAGTAGTCTCTGATTCAGATCATTATGAATTGAAGCCCAGACTGAAGTGATGTGTTTTAATTATAGCTGATCAGAAAAATGTACATCGTAGATTGACAATAACAAATAAACTCCTTAATTTTCATAGACTTATATAGCTAGAAGAAAAGGATGGAGCGCTGGTGCAAGGTAAAAAGACACCATGTAATTGGTAAAATACAAGGTTGTACGTACATCCTGTTGCGATCTGAGAGCCCTTGTTCTTCAGGCTGTCAGAGGAATCGATCATCTGACCCCATGACCAGGCAAGCAGGCTAGTTTGCAGGGAGCTGACAAGTTGAAGCAGGTGAATTAGCTGCTCATTAGTCTGACCAGTCTGTATGACCTGCCCCAACTCATGGTATGTCACCATCACCATGGTTTCCATTACACTTAGTACAGAGCTGGGGTCAAAGTTCTGGTAAAAAAAAGTTTACAACTGTAATGTGAGAAATTACTGTGATTTCATTTATTTTTGAGGCTACCAATTTTCATGGTTTTGTTAAAAATTACATTTTCATCATAACTTAAGTTCATGGACTGGAGAAAAAGTTCCATAATATTCACATAAAAGAGGATTACTAAATGGATCTTTATATTTGTAACAGCCATGAAAACCACAAAAATTGATACCCATGAAAAAATAGTGAATTCTTAGTATTATAGATGAAAGCATTTATCTGATTCAAATCAACCAGATACAGTATTTAAGCACACACACTGTAATATAATATAGACTGACTGTAAAATGTCCGATGGCATGCACTGACCACATTGTTTAAAAAAAATCCAGTAGAACCTTAAAATGCTGTTCAGTCTTCCTCAAAATGTGAGCCATACATGTCTATTCATACATTTATATTTTCTCTCAATGAATATGGTATGATCATATTGGTTATTGCATATTTTGTGAATTCATATATTTCTGTTGATTTATTCCTTTGGTCTTGCAAGAAAATGAATTTTTTGTTGATACTTACGTTTGTAGATTTTGGAAGGGTTCTATTCTTTCTAATGAATGATCACTGTTCAATGGGTATTTGAATTTGTGAATTATTACAAACATGATATGCATGAATACTGGTACATTGGTTCTTCCTCCAACAGCCTGTGCAGACAATTTACAGTAGGTCATAAATCACTTCACATTTCCTAAGGTCTCAAAAAAATTTTACTGAGTTTCTTTTCATGGTTATTAAAACTGTAAAAAAAAATCTTGTCCACTATTTAATAAGAGACAGAAGTCACAACCAAGTAATTTTACGTCCAGTCTCTCAAAGAGTTCACAACACTAAGTCATATCAATGTAATAGTGTCATATAGCGTAATGATACTGACATTTTAAATTGCACATGAAGCATTGAGTTTACAATGGCAGTCATCCTTAGGTAAAGTAAACAGCATAGACACAGATCCGCTGATGCATTATGCAACATGAGGTCTGGGTCTATGCTGTTTATAACTCGGTGTACATAATGCTTGGATAAATGCAGTATATTATTTAAGGCTTTTCATATTACATTGCTGCTTAGATTTGTCTTGTATTCATCTTTACCTAAATCATTTGTGTGCTCCCTCAAAAATAAAAACTCTGAAATACTGATATTTTAAATATTAAGAATCTTGTAACTACTAACTACTACTGACTACTAACCTCAGGAGGGACTCTTGGGAGATCCAGCAAACCCCTTGGGTCCACAGCACTGAAGAACTGGCAGAGTGACTGGAACACTAGCATCACTGATGGTGTGTCAGACAGAGTCTAAAATGTGATACAGACATTTGCATTCATAAAGAGCCATTTAAAAACTTCTAAAATATTAAAGGTTATGAAAACCAAATTTCTTTCTTGAATATTGTTGCCACTGATTAAAAAAATACCAAAGATTTTAAGATTTCAACAAATTGTGCAGAAATGCTCAATTTATCCAGATGCAATCTAAGTATAGCAAAGATATAGAGTAGTACCTGTGTAACATGGCACTGAATTTCATCTTGAGATTTTGTTTTGACCAATCATAAATAACTTTACATTTGAAAGACAGTCTCTGATTGGTTGACAGAATCTCAAACTCAGGCTCAGAGTTTCATAATTTCCAGGCCTTGACTAAATTTCACCAACTTAACTCTTAAGACTGGATTTAAGACATTTATTGGTCATTTTTAAGCCAGACTTAAATTTCTGGCAATCAGATCACCAGATTCTTAACTTAAATTTAATGCTAAACTTAAGTTCTGTTGGCGAAATTTAGATCTGGTCATAAATGGGACCAAAATTGTAAGCCAGCTAATTCCTGAGTGTCAATTTAAATGGGCTGCACTGTACTTATGAAAAAGAAAAGTTCATTTATGATCAGTGAAACTTCATTAGAAACCCACATGTCAGTATGGCTATCCATTCCGAAATAGTGATAACAAGGTTTTGATGACAGCCATAATAGCATCATTTTCATTTCAGACCAACTAGATATCATAAGAAGTGTTCTGGTGAAAACCCTATGCTAATATGACTTCCCTTTAAGGCACAAAAATGATAAAATGATTTACAAGATGGCTGCCAAGGCAGACATATTTGAGGTCATATCAGCAGGACCAACTATACATCATAAGAAGTATTCTGCTGAAAATGCTATGTCAATATGATTTTCTATTCAGGAGAGCAGCAACAGCAAGATTTTCAAGATGGCTGCTTGGCTGCCATACTTGACACTGTAGCAGCAGCACTTTTATTTAGGACCAACTAGACATCATGCAAAGTCTTCTACAGAAAACCCCATGTTAATGTGACCATCCATTCAGGAAGAGTAACAATAAGATTTTCAGAGTGGGTGACATGGCATAAATACTGAATGTCTCAGTGGCACCATTATCTATAGGAGAAACCAGACTAAGCGATGAATGTGTGTGTAAAGTTTCATGGCAAACCTCCAAGTAGTTCAGAATGAATAGTGATAACAAACTTGTGCTAATGGACAGAAGGATGACAGATGAAGATCATTTAAAAAAACTCATGCTATATGCCTATGCCAGATTTGACAGCATGACATTTTCTTTGACATCTTTAGGTGTTATTAAATATGTGTAATTCACAAAATATATAGGTTACTTTGCAAAAATGGTCATGTGACAAAGTGCAATCTGGAGAACATTTCTTTAAATAAGATGATTGGAAAATGTTGATAAATCATACATGACATCACCATGAACCATCATTGTATATCATATTTTCTAAAACCATTAGAAAAAATTTGTTACTGTCATCTTACCTCAACTTTCTGCATCATTGCAAACAGTTGCTTTCTTCTAGCATCTTTGTCAGAGAAAAACACTGCAGCACCTAAAAAGGAATTAAATTTCACTTGGTAAAACATGGTCTTTGCTTACCAGTATGTATAATGTGTACTGTTCTGTGAACAGTGTAGACCATGATGTGTCATATCTAATGCAGGAAGATCTGGTTTCTTTGCTGCTCATTCTACATGTGACTCAAAGCACACATAGACCATGATGTTCTATTACATAATATGCCCACAGGTCCTATTTATTCTAAATTTAAAGCACATATAGGCCACGATGTTCCATCACATAATGCACCAGCAGATCAGTGTATATGCTGCTTTTTCTACATGTGACTTAAAGCAAGCAAAGACCCTGACTGCAATCACATAGTGCATCAGTAGATGTGAGTTCTTGCTGTTTATTAGTCATAGGATTTCAAGTGAGTGTAGATTCTGAGGTACCATCACATAATGTGCCAGCCAATCTGGGTCATTCCTGTTCAATTTCTGAGTGCAGTTTAAAGCAATCACCTGCAGCAAACATAGATCCTGATTTGCCATCACATAATGAGCAAGCAGAAATGGGTCTTTCATCTAATTCTACATGTTATTTCAATCAAGCAGCATGGACCCTGATTTGCTGGTACATTATGCAATGATGGATGTGGCCTAGAAATCATAAAACGTTTGAGCCTGAGCTTGGCTTGAGATGTGTTTTTATCAATAACAAGTGACATTATGTTTGAAAGGTCATTTTTGATCAACTGATCGTATAAACTAATGACAATCTATACTGATCAATGAATATTTCTGATGCTATGGTCAATGAAAGTAATTTATTAAATGAAGTTTATTTAAAGTTTATAAATGGTGAGGAGTTCAAATACAATGATAAAGACTAAGTGTACCTTCTGTATTAAATAATTTATTTTTAAAAACAGCAGAGTGAAATAAAATGGGGGTTTTTTGTGAAATTATACAACAGTTTTTCTGAAAGAAAAAAATATTTTTATAATTGATTAGTTTGAGATATGTGTTTGTGTGATTTTGATTTTTAATGTAGCTTTAACAATTTTTCAGTCATATCGCTACGATGTCTGCAGTGTGGCAGTTTATAGTGATGTCCAGCACTGGGGTATCATGCTGCAGACATACAGCATCATGTCACATCCAGTCACATTATCCTGACACCAGGCCTAACACTAACCTCTTAATGCTGAGTGCCTAGCAAGGCAGCTGTTAGTACCATTTTTATAAGTCTCTGGTATGACTCAACTGGGGTTTGAAACTGCAACCTCCTGCATCAGAGGTAGACACTCTAACCACTAGGCCATAAGAATGATCCTAGTTTGAGATGAAATTAGTTAATGGAAAGATAATACCAGTACTAAATCAGCAGCAAATCCAGAATAAAACATGATGTTTTCCAGTACATTTAATAATGAAGTATATCAACATTTATTTTTGTGATAACTTGTTATAGATCTTCTCTGAATGCTTTTATATTCAATTTTGGGGAAAAATGTTTGGCAAGAGTCATTCAAATTTTAAAATCCCTGTTTGGAAATTGTGAAACTGGCATTGTAATATATACATATAGACTGTGTTTTAGGGGATTTGAGGACGATAATGGAGGTTTTCTTATCCCAAGTATCTCTTTATAAGCTTTATGTGCGACAGTAACACCACTAGTCAAAATCCTGAAATAAATAAACATTAGTCCAAAATTATTACCATCTATAATGAGTTGTTTGCAAATTCTGAAGTGTCTGCTGGATTTGTCAATGTCAGGATTGTCCACTACTTTACACAGGTGCTGGAAGAGAGACTCTGCTGCCTTCTGTTGAGAGGAAAAAAAGATAAAAGCATTACTGCAAGATAAAGGAATGAGTGATCCAACACGTGGATGCAGCAGAACATGGTTTTTCACTTGTACACCATGTTATCCACAGTATGTACACCATGTAATGATCAACATTCATCTGTATACCATGTAATGATCAACATTCATCTGTATACCATGTAATGATCAACATTCATCTGTATACCATGTAATGATCAACATTCATCTGTATACCATGTAATGATCAACATTCATCTGTATACCATGTAATGATCAACATTCATCTGTATACCATGTAATGATCAACATTCATCTGTATATCATGTAATGATCAACATTCATCTGTATACCATGTAATGATCAACATTCATCTGTATACCATGTAATGATCAACATTCACCTGTATACCATGTAATGATCAACATTCACCTGTATACCATGTAATGATCAACATTCATCTGTATACCATGTAATGATCAACATTCATCTGTATACCATGTAATGACCAACATTCACCTGTATACCATGTAATGATCAACATTCATCTGTATACCATGTAATGATCAACATTCATCTGTATACCATGTAATGACCAACATTCATCTGTATACCATGTAATGACCAACATTCATCTGTATATCATGTAATGATCAACATTCATCTGTATACCATGTAATGATCAACATTCATCTGTATATCATGTAGTGATCAACATTCATCTGTATATCATGTAATGATCAACATTCATCTGTATACCATGTAATAAGGAATCATCACCAATATGCCATTTTATGAAGCCTTATGTGTGGATGTTGTTATGATGAATCCCAACATATACACAATAAATGATGAACACCACTTGTACACCAAGTAATGATGAATCACCATCTGCACCCAACTGTTATGACTCTATAGTCTTAATCTAAGTAACAAAAAAGAGCAAAACTGTCAAGTTTTGTAAAATTTGAATTTAATTTATTCCCCTAAAATACAAAGTGAGAAATAAAATTAAAAATAACTTAGAGATGAAAATGAAATTCTACATAGTCCTAAATATTCTATCACATGCCCAAAAGTATCTAGTAATCCAAATATGCCAGGTGAAGTTCATTCTGTTATGCTGATGAGTCAATAGTCTTGATGAATCACAATGATACAATTCATGTCTTTTAATGAATTCACAGTAATTATGAAGCAGTTATTAAATCTGAATATCTGACCACTTTATAATTCCAATAAATAATTGAATTAAATAAACAAAATACTCTTAACAGAACACAACTGATGTTAATGCTAGGAATATGATATTTTAAGTAAATCATCTCTTATATAGAAAGCTATGACTAGATAAAAGAAATGGATAAGGGTTGAAATTGTTAATTCTTGAACAATCTAGCTAGTACACAAGGTCAAGTACTTTAACCACTAGCCATTCTGTAAATGGCTCAGCCTGGTTTTTAAAGAAATCATGTCCTGAAGTCAAACCACATGTTTACTTGGATCAAAATTACAGATGCACTACAGTGAAACTATGCACTGTGATTAAATATGACCTCTTCTTAAAGTACAGACTTATAATCATAAAGAACATAAGCATTTAATATGTTAATTAGTAAATGACCCTTACAGACCATAATCATGAAAATTAATACACATAACACAGATATACATAAAAGAATCCCCACCTCTACGCCATGCTATGATAAATCCCCACCTAACAATAAATGATCGCCACAACCTATACACCATGTGATGATGAATCCCCACCTCTACACAATACTATGATGAATTCCCACCTGCACACCATGTCATGATGAATGTCCACCTCTAATCCATGTTATGATAAATCCTCACCTGTACACTGTCTCAAGTGTTAATCCTCACCTGTACACTATGTTATAATGAATCCCTACCTATACAGTAGGTATGTGACATGCAAAAACTTCAAACATAACTCTCACACAGACTCTAAACACTGATGACAATACAGTTGTCACTGGGAAAGTACTAGTTATGTTTTTTTTTTCCATTTTCTAATGCAAGTTTGCAAAAGAAGGGCATAAATAACTGAGTTACAAGTCTGTAGATGAAGACCTTCAAATATTTCCAATACTTAAAATGAAATGAGGTAAATTCAAAGTATATCCTTCTTATGGAATTCAAGGTGTTTACCAAAGTCAATCTCACTCCATTCAAGGTTGTTTACCAAATTCAATCTCACTCCATTCAAGGTGTTTACCAAAGTCAATCTCACTCCATTCAGGGTGTTTACCAAAGTCAATCTCAATCCATTCAAATATGTTTACCAAAGTCAATCTCACTCCATTCAAGATTATTTATCAAAGTCAATCTCACTCCATTCAAGTTTGTTTACCAAAGTCAATCTCACTCCATTCAAGGTCATTTACCCGTCAATCTCACTCCATTCAAGGTCTCTTATCAAAGTCAATCTCACTCCATTCAAGTTTGTTTACCAAAGTCAAAGTCAATCTCACTCCATTCAAGTTTGTTTACCAAAGTCAAAGTCAATCTCACTCCATTCAAGGTCATTTATCAAAGTCAATCTCACTCCATTCAAGGTCATTTATCGAAGTCAATCTCACTCCAATCAAGGTCATTTACCAAAGTCAATCTCACTCCATTCAAGGTGTGTTTCACATTAGAGAAATAAGTTGACAATTACTAATGGTAAATAACTGTTGTGCCATTGAATAACAAGGGAGTACATGATACAGACTATTTCTCTGTGCATAAGTCTATGTCAACATATAATAGACCCCTCTTAAATATCATAAAAAACGGTTGAAAATCAAATTTTATCTACCACTTGTAAAGTGCTAAACCACCTTTCCTTTCTTTCAATGTTTATTAGTTTGTATTTTATTTCATTTATCATCATCATCAATCCCTTAACCCAAGAGGTCACTGGGGCACCACAGATGGCTTCACAACCTATTCTCTCCATCTTTCCCTGTTCTCCACTGCTCTTTGTTAATCTCCAAATCCCATACCTGTCCCCTCTTTAACGTTGTCTTCCCACCTCTTTTTCTGTCTGCCTCTTCTTCTGCACTGTGTCCTGCAAGATTGTTTTGGACAGTCCAGATGGTCTTCAGACATGACCATACCACTTCAGTTTGCATTTTTTCACAGTGGTCCAGAGGTCTTCATAGGGTCTGATGGTTCATTAGATCCTGTTTGTGGACCTCTTTGTTGGTTACATGGTCAACATATGAGATGCCAAAGATCTTGCAGTAGCATCTCATTTAGAAGTTGTGAATAATGCTTTGTAGATCTCATGTGAGCATCCATGTTTCACAAGCATACAGAAAAATGGATATGACAATAGAGCACATCAGCTTTATTTTAGAACCAAGAGCAATGTTGGTGCCCTTCCACATTGGTCTCAACCTTGTTATTGCTGCTGTTTTCCACAAAATCCTGCAAAGTAGCGTCCGTGATAACTGATTCCATGTACTTGAAGCTTGTGACTGTTTCCAGCTTCTGTCCACTGATCTTTATTTCTGCACTGATGCCATTGGTGTTTCTGGTCATGAATTTGGTTTTATTTCTTTACTTTGTTCTAATTAACAAGACTGAATATAAATTCTCTTACATTCTGCAAAAAATTTCTCATACCTGAGGAAAGCTCAATCTACTTTCAGTCCAAAAATTCTTTTAATGTGACATGCTAATGCTGCCTTGAAACTGAGTTCATATGTGGCATAATCTCATCTTTCTCTGAGTCGCAAATTCTTTTTTTAAATAAATCTAATAAAGCAATGAACATCTCAAGTACGGCCTAAAAAGCAATAATAAGTCTTTTTTACTGCTGTCTAAATCATATAAAGAACAGAATATTCTCATGCTTACATTTGTTTACTATCATTAAAAGATGACTTCAAAGCTGTAACAATGTTAATACTAGAAAGACTTGTACTTACACTAACTCTGTGACTAGTGACATCACTGGATGCTACTGTATCAGAGACACCACTGGATGCTATTGTATCAGTTTGATTTCATTGTTCCATTCACACACACGGTTGAAATTTGTTTCTTATTGTCCTGTAAGTATTATCATTTGGCACTAATAGATTTAGGAAATTAGTACTAAGTGTACAGTTTGTCCATCAGAACACTTGCAGAAATGATGCTAAATGTGTCATATCATAGGTCACACATAAACTAGCTACCTAATATCATGATGGTCTATTTGTTTAAAGCAAAACTAGGATAGCTCTGTGTAGTGGATGAGAAATAAAATTCATTACCTTGCTCTCATTAGACAATGTGGAGAATGATGGCAACAGGCAGTACACCAACTGTAAGGCAGATAATGCACAGGCCTGGGATCTCTCATCCTCACTGAAAAATAGCACATATATAACATGGGTTCAACTGAACAAAATGCCTCACCTGTTATATGTGCAATGCTGTATCTGACATGCAAAACACTAACCCCAAACTTAAATATTCAGTCTTAACATTATTTTTATGGTGCCATACAAGTAATACCTAGGTCTCACCATACTAATGAAGGTGAGGTAATAAATTGTGTATCCTAATTATGTCAATAACAAATAGAAAATAAATGCTGTCAATATTATTGTTGAATCCACAACCACAAGGGTCCCTATTTTTTCAACATATTTCAGTGTTTCTTCACTATAAGGCACCTCAGTATAACACAGTCCCTTTTACTAGGTGGACATGGTCATAGATCCCATTGCACTATGTAAAGTAAAACTATATAACTACTGAACTTTGTTTTGGTGAATATGAAGTTACAAGAACCAGCAAACTCATACTGAATGATGAGAAGCAAAAGTCAATGTGAAACATAGGACAATTTGATAGATTTACTTGAGGTATGTAAAGTAAAATTCAATAAGATAGGCTTACTTGACCAATGTGAAGCAAAGGTCAATATGATAGACTTACTTGGGTGAAGCAAAGGTCAATATGATAGACTTACTTGGGTGAAGCAAAGGTCAATATGATAGACTTACTTGGGTGAAACAAAGGTCAATATGATAGACTCACTTGACCGATGAATGTTATGTATCTGTAATTTAATTGCTTGTGTGTTAGTTTAAAATTTTTTTATTTTATTTTTATTT
>JAECUM010008049.1:0-43978 GCA_016617855.1 Megalonaias nervosa | reverse complement strand
ACGTCTTTTATTTTTTGTTGTTATTGTTGTTAATTCAGTAGTATCGGTAGGTGCTCTGCATCGAACACAATATAGACTCATATTATTTATTATATGGATATAATTGATTTTTCTGCGACACGAAAACAAGAACCAGTAAAGCACCATCCAGCGTTACCAAATTCTATCAGAATGATTATAATAGGCCCATCTGGAGGTGGGAAGACGCAATTATTGCTTAATCTAATAATGCGATGGCTGAATTGGGATAAATTATATTTAGTAGCGCCATCTGTAGATGATCAGCGATGTTACGAAGTACTTAAAGATTTTAATGAAAACGCAAAATCGTTACATGAAGACAATATCATAGACTTTATTACTGATATTGATGAAGCGCCATCTGTAGATGATCTGGACGGATTCATTAATAATTTAGTAGTGTATGATGATGTTATGTTGGACAAACAATCAAATCCAGCTAGAATATTTTCACGAGGTAGACATAAAAACACAGACGTGATTTATGTTACCCAGAGATATACACAAATTCCAAAAGTAATCAGAGACAACTGTAACATTTTGGTTGTGTTTAATGGCGTAGATAATCATACTCTACAGAATATTTATTATACTTGGTGTTCAGGCGACATGGACATGAACAAATTTAAAAATTTCTTTTCAAAAGCACAAGCTGCTCCTTTTGGTTTTGTAACGATAAATTTACATGATCCAAGGTCAAGATATCGCAACGGACTTGATACAATTTTTGGATAAAAATCATAGCAGCAGTAGAGCTAATTTAGCTGAGTGTGGTTCTCCGATACTCATTATTGATAATATTTATAATGACTGTTTAATTTATAGCAGCAGAGAGGGTGAATGACATACGCATGTGACCAGATTGTGAAAAAAATCTGGTCAATTAAAGAAGTTTTCATTATTAAGACAAAAATATTTTTTTTTTCAGGGAACCCTTAATTTTCAAAAATAAGGTCTCTACAAAGTTGTAGGGTTCACCCTCTCTGCTGCTTCTGTATAATTGTCTAAAAAGAAGCAGATACACGCTGCTAAATGATTTCACGGATGTGACTCTCCCACACACTTTTCGACCATGAGTAGCGTGCGAAAATGAGTAGTATGCGATAAAAAGGGTTTACACACTCTCTCTCTCTCTCTCTCTCTCTCTCTCTCTCTCTCTCATTCTTCGTATAATTCTATTTCATGCTGACGATCATGTTCAGATAATATAAAAGTCAGTGCATACGTACAAAACGGCAATGATTTTCAAAGCAGATCATCACAACACGTTTATGCACACTGGATATAGCATCATTCGCCCGTATGATAGTTTGACTAAAATGTACTTGGACACAAACTTTCATGAATTATTGTTCAAACAATTGATATATTTTGTGTGTTGATCAAATTTACCTCTATCTGGAGCTAAAATCGTACGTACATATATGTTGGGTATAAGTCGATAAAACGATAATTGAACAGCCGCGTGAAGCTTATTTTTGTATTGTAAAGTGTACTGAGTATGAAATTCCAAATAATGAACCACGTAAGTTATGTAAGTATAAAATACTAACATTGTCCTCGGAGGACGTGTATAATTCAACCTACATTAACTTTTTATGACCCATTGCATCGGATTTTGCCCAAGGACTGAATGCACACAGCTTAAAACACCCAGATGTAATTGTACCAAATTAATTAACTTACTACTCGGCTTATTCACGCATTTGATGCGTGAATCGAAGCGTTTTAATTTACTGAGGGTGTAACCAAGCATTCTAATGTATTGTGAGTATGTTTTGTGGTTCGGTTAGACAACGGGAAGAATTATATCAGAGAGGACTGGCAAATATTCTGATCACGACAAAAGCCTGTAAATACTTCAACCGCAACATATTTGGCTGATTTGGGAAATGTTAAGGATGATGTCATGCTTGTCTCGAAGTATTGTTGGTTCATTCCGTGAATCGTCGCACAACCGTGTGTGTGTGTGTGTGTGTGTGTGTGTGAGAGAGAGAGAGAGAGAGAGAGAGAGAGAGAGAGAGAGAGAGAGAGAGAGAGAGAGAGAAAACAAAGTCATGATTGGTCGCAGATTTACTTATAATTAAATGCGTGAAATATAACCTTTTAAAGTCTTGGTCTCTTGAAATAGATTTCAATTATAAATTGGAAGGTATGCATCAAATATATATTTTACCATTGTATTTGCCACTAATATAACTTCACCTAAACTAGGTATTTCTGAAAATAAATCGACAGATAAAATAGGGTTTAAAGTGGATGCCGTCGTTGAATATCTCAGGAGATTAAAAATATGAGTTAAACGTTCCTTGCGAATGCTGGAACCAATAATATCTGCGTTTTCCTTTCACAACTGTTTCGTGCACTGGATTGCACAGCTGTTCCGTGCACTGGATGGCAATAATGTTCTTGTTTGTGGGCAACTCTTAGTCCGTCCCAGCATATATAGCTGGTTAGAACTTTAGAGATGCCCCCTCCAAACTTTATGAGTACCGAAAGGCGTTACTGCATTATTTTATAAGTCAGTATTTGGTGGAGGTTCTTTATTTTTCCCTACTGGGTCAAGCTTTTTGGTCTTGGGGTCCAGGTTTAGTACTCCCCTCCCTTCAGACAAAAGTCTGTTGGGCGAGTTTCTCTCCCTTGTCCCCTCGACGATTTGTGAGCGACCCCTGCATAGTGGTCTGTAGTTTGAGTTGTCGCTCTTGTCTTACGTTATATCTTTTTGTACCCTAGTTTGGTTGGGCTTACACCAAGTATAAGGTAGTTGTCTATCTTGGTTAGTTTTATGGCGTGTGCATGAGTCCTTCCGTTCTCCCCCTTTATCTCTCACTTTTAAGCTGTCCTTTATGGATCTTTCCCCATATTTTTCTTTCCTTGTTTTTTTTAATTTATTTATTTGTGGGTGTATTTTTTGTTTTGGTTTTGTTTTTTTGGTTCGAGTAACAGGCTTTGCTTGTGTGACTTCAAGCGTGTACGACTCAGATGCTTCGTCACTAGTTTTGCAAAGTGTCAAAACTGTTGCTTATTATAAAGTGCAACCGGCCGCTTGACCCACTTGTCCCAGGCAAAACTATGACCAGTTACGTAATTACACCGGTTGTACTTAATTTAGATGACTTCTTTTGGTTTAAATGTTAGACACCTGGACAAGTGGCACTTTATAACATGTGTAAATTCAATGTTTAATTAACTTCAAATTGCGGAGAAAGTTTTCACAATGAATAGAAAATACATCTCGAATAAAGTGTTAATCTTTTCAAAGAAAAGCATGGGGTTTACATATAATCCTTGGCAGATAGGCTCAGGTTATCTTGGTCCTGGCGATTCGTCAGTTCATTCTTGAACTACTTTTCTCCCACGGAACATCTTTAATGTAAGAATAAGGCTCAGTAAAGTAGGTGGACTCGGGTATTATGTTTATATAAAAAAGACTTTTTAAATATTTCATACTATAACGAGGGCTTTACTGAGTAAACAAGTGTCGAATGTTCATTTTAAAAGTTGCAGACCAGTAATCTTACACGGAACACTTCATGAGACCTAGTGAGAATGTAGCAATAATTAAAGGCAAATATTAATCTTTCTACGAAATTAGCAAAAGAAAAGGTAAATATAGTTGGTCAAAAATCGTAGATCACGTGTTCATTATTATATAACAGACAATTTCAAAGGTTTATAACTTTATCAGGCTCATCCAGTTTTCATAAAATTTTCAACAGATACTTTAAAGTCATCTGTCAATCACCTTGATTATTTTTTTCGTTTGTTTGTTGGGGGGTTTGGATTGTTTTCAAATCGTACGTTAAAGTCCTCTCTCCGTCACCATCGGTTTTGTTTTACTTATTTTCTTTGCTATTTTTTGGTGCCTTTTTTGTTATATATATATATATATATATATATATATAGTATATATATATATATATATATATATATATAGACTACATAAAGCTTTGAGCGAGACGCCGATGTGAAAAATATATTTATGCTAATAGATAGAACATCGGAGAGGTCAGTTAGGGGCCTGATCAATATATCAATAGTATAAAAACAAGTCAGGCTAGAATCTCGTGCTGATGGTTTTAGGGTGCACGAAAACATGCTTCATGTTTGTAGAAAATTTTCTAGTGTCCTTACGCATTGTTTCACCAAATGATGGCAGATCCTTGCATACGAGGTCTACCCACAACATACAGAACGAACTTTACCCCTATAAACCTTTACGTACGTTATGAAGCGTGGTTGAGATGATATGGAAAAACATGGATTTCCTAACAAGAAATAGGACTGTCGAGATGGGTCTCAGTAATGTACATGCTATTTTACTTGAAAAGTATTTAAGCCAGTGTTTGTACGCATATTTCGTCTGGTCTCCAAGCCGTGAATCTCCACTAAAATGAAACCCATTAACGTCATAGCTACTGTGTAATAATAGCGACCGTCAGTAGATGCAAATGAGAAAATAATATACTTCGATCTAAAATCTCCCCGAACTTATCTTGTCATTTCATGCTAATTACACATTTGTGAACTGAATCATAACAAAGTATGTATTATGAAGAGATGATAAATTTAACTTTTGTCCCTATACCTAACGTACATGTTTGCGTAGTTACTCGGAGAGCAATAAGAAAGAAAGAAACAAACAAAGCAGGATGTGTATCCTTGTATACGAACTAATAACGTTCATCTGCCGTCAAAAGCCTGTGATTGGATTTTGTTGCTTGGAAGAAACTTGAGTTTAATTGATATTGAACTATATGTAATCATCATGCACATTCCCCATCCAGGTTATATAGATAAAGCACAGATCGTGTGTACTATAAAGATAATGCACAGATCGTGTGTACTATAAAGATAATGCACAGATCGTGTGTACTATATAGCTAATGCACAGATCGTTGTACTATATAGGTAAATTCTCAACCCAAATGATCTGAAGGCTTCACTTGCTTAACATAGGTAAAATTTACAAATTTATTTATTTCTGCGTGCCCCCGACCTCCCCCACCTCGGATACTGTATATGTGCACGCATCAGCATTTACATTCGTCTATTGTCAAAAGAAATGTATGTCATTTCCGTCCTAACGAATAAATTTCGGTAATTTTATCAATACTAAACATGTCTTATGATGCACTTTATTACCACTGACTTTGCAGAAAGTGTACAACTTTATCGGATCTGTGTACGGCTTACACGTTTTTCATTGAACTGTTAACGTCATAATTTATAAAGAGTAGGTAAACAGTCCCGCTTACAGTCAGCTTATGACAAAAGATCAAAATGCACATATGCATGGATCATCAAAAATATATTGTATCTTGTTAAATCCGCCAAAATTTAGACCTCAAAAAAATTTGACGCCTTTTAAAAATCCGCCAAATTTGGGCCGCCAGACTAAGTTGGTCCTCGATATTTGCTAGGTTGTCCAATTTTGTATCTAGCTCTAGAACAACGGTGTCACGTGACCGTTACAGATCTCTCTCATGAATGAGCGCCTGTTTCTGTTGCTGATTTGTCAAGCAAGTTGAGAATTTACCTTTTTCTTATTCTTTGTTTTTGTCGTATTCATCGTCGTCATCGTTAATTGATGTTTCAGAAGAGTGGCGGTGGTTGTGAAGATATTTAAATTTAAATTGAAGTGAAATCCAAAAATGGTGCAGTGGTAACATACTCGCTTAGCAACGCTTCGAACCCGAGTCCGAACTCTAGTTCGGACAGATGGAATAGAAATGTGTCAGTAAAGTAATAAAGAATCAAATGAAATTATTCCCACTACACCTCTGATGCCACGCTAAGGCAGCGCTGCTTTGTTTGACCATTCTTTATTTTGCATGTTTAATACACGCTATCGGATCACATGATCGTGGTGTCAGAGTATTCAGGGTTTCCCAACAATCAATTACTCTGTCAGCTGTCAATTCACAGCTTGATTCTTTTGATCTAAATTTATTCTCGTCAGTATTGAAGACTACTTGAGCGAAATGATTGACATAATACACCGTTTTACCTAATTACATGCTCATCGAATTGCCATTAGCAGCAACCAATATCAGCCTGTCATAACGCACCTGCAAATCAAGTACAACGCTTAAAATTATAAATGACGGGAACAGCATAGACCCTGATCTGTAAGCGCACTATGAGATAACTTGTCTTGCCCTACATTATTACTAGCTGAGTGTGCCTAAGTACGAGCATATACGGTTGTCAAATTCTCACATTTGTTAACAACCGATCAGACATAAAATTTGTCGTATTAAAGATTCGACTTTTATGCATTTGAATCGGTGGAATTGACAAGTATATCGAAATAAAATGTAAGTATGATAAATGTTAATTATTATTGCTGTCAAAATAAGAACAAGTCTCCATTTTTATATTATATTTATTGATAATAGTCTCCATTTTTATATTATTATATTTATTATTTGTTTATAATTCTGACTTTAGTTCCAGAAGAACAAAAAATATTAAACGATTTATACATTGGATCTTAGAAAAATAAGCAACGGCACCTGTGAAGCAGAAAATGTTAAACTACTTGGCGTACATTTTTCAAATATACAATTGGTTACATTTTCTTTTCTCGCCTTATTTTATCACTTTTTGATATACGTAAATAAAACTAATAACCATTACTGTATTACTGGGATCTATGATAATATAAGAATAATAATAAATATATTGGTTGAATCGAATAATTTATAACAATTATGGGCGAGCAATATTTAAATGTGACTGTATTCAATTTGATTTTAAAACATCTCTTTTAATTAAATTTTTATGCAAATATATAGTATATATGGACTATACATTCTTCAAAATGAGACAAATTCTTAGTAATCGTTCAGATAACTGTCTGCTAATTAAATAGATTTTTATGTAGGAAGGTTGGTTGGTTGGTTGCTAGGTTGGTATCGAAAGACACGAACACGTACGCGCGAATTCATTGATATAATTATCCGCAATTTACGATGTTATTGAAACTGTCGTCATTAGTTAATTTAAGACTTGTTTATTTATTTATTTATTTATTTATTTATTTATTTATGTTGCACTTGCTAGAGTACATGGGAAGTGATGATCATCAAATTCTACTGACTTCTAATGTGTTTTAAAGTCAGAGATAAGTTAATATCTTATAAATTTGAGAAACCATTTATTACCTTACATTGTCAAGATTTATTACTTTACATTGTTAAGATTTATCACTTTACATTGTCAAGATTTATTAATTTGCATTGTCAAAATTTATTAATTTGCATTGTCAAGATTTATTACTTTACATTGTCAAAATTTTTTTTATTTGTTTTAAGTAGCTTTATTAGTCAGCTACTTTGTTTGAAGACCTTTAATACAACTCATTAATAGTTCATTTTCCAGCTAATAAATGCACACACACAGATGCACACGCGCGCGCGTACACGCACAAAAAAAACCCAAACAAAAATCAAGCAAATAAAACCGCACATAAAATGATGTACAAATATTATGTCGTGCAGAAAAAAAAAATTAAACAATTTCAGATTATACAAATGTATGCATTTTTGTTTCCTTCTCATTGTCTATTCCCCCTTAAAGGTAATAATAATCAGTCATTCAGTTCATATAGTCAATAATCAGTCACTCAGTTCATATAGTCAATAATCAGTCATTCAGTTCACATAGTACGTATTCTGCTGACTCTACTAGTTCCGATGTTAATGCATATGGTATTTTTTTTTCATACAAGCTAAGAATTTGTTTCCAATTTATAGAGGTATTCGGTATGGACATATCCTGCGTATCTTTTTTTTCCCAAAAAACACTAGGTTCAAACTAAGCATTTTTAATTAAAATTTGATCTATCATATCTATCATTTCCGTTAATATAGATCCATGCATCGTTTTTAATCAATGATAGAATAAAGAATACGAGGAATTTATGTATTTTTACAATGAGTAAAAGAAGAAATAAATACACGGGTCGGGAAACGAAATTTAAAGTGATAGTAAAGGAAAAGGATATAACCAAAGATCAGATACATTTTTAGACGTTTTGGGTCTTTTTTAACTATTATATAAATGTATTATAGCCCTTATATTATCATCTAACTTCACCTACTGGTAGATGGAGTTTCAAATTTTGTGTGATTAAAATTTATATTACTTGCGATAGCTTCAATCTCCAGTTAATTTTGTGTTGTCATCGTTGTCATCGTCATCCAAAAGACGTTGATTTTCGTTCCACTTCTAGTAGTATTATTGTGTTGTTGTTGTTGTTGTTGTTGTTGTTGTTATTCTTCTTCTTCTTCTTCTTCTTCTTCTTCTTATTATTATTATTATTATATCTTCTTCTTCTTCTTCTTCTTCTTATTATTATTATTATTATTATTATTATTATTGTTATTGTTATTATTATCGTTATTATTATTAAGCGGATTACGGCTATGGCATACAATGAGATCAGCACATGATTCCCTTTTTAAGAGTATTTTATTCACAAAATGTCCTTATTATTATCTTTTTTAAAATAGATTTTGTCTACAAATATAAATTACTACCGTATTCTGGAAAATACAAGCAAATATCCTGGGGTTTTTTTCAAAATCTAATATACGAGACTTACATTAACGGCCCTACAAATGGTTAGCTGTCACATTCTTCCTTTGCCAAAAGGCTGCAATGAACTATCACAAGTTTATTAAGACAAGATGATAATAAAAAGAAACTGGTTTAAGTAGATATATGTGAAGGCCAGTCTGATGTCAACATAGAATTCCTGCCCCTTATTGTTTTGCAAATAAACCGTCATTTCAAGTTCAAATCTTCTCTGAAGATTCACGTCCTACTTGCTTTTCAGACCTGGTATTTATAACAAAAAGTACCTCTAGTCGATAGGAATATTTTTCGTATTGTTGTTCACAAAAAACACATTTCTAACATGCGTAGCATATATGAGTGTGAAATTTGGATTTGTAACTTAGCTTTAACGATTTTTCAGTCATATCGTTACGATGTCTGCAGTGTGGCAGTTTATGGTGATGTCTAGCTCTGGGACATCATGCCGCAGACATGTGGCATGATGTCCCACCCAGTCACATTATCCCGACAACAGGCCAGCCAGTCCTAATATTCACTTCTTAATGCTGAGCACCAAGTGAGGCAACTGCTAGTGCCATTTTTATAAATCTTTGGTATGACTCGGCCGGTGTTCGCAACCGCGACCTCCCGCATACGAGGCAAACTCTCTAACCACTTGGGCCATCGGAGCGGTTGCGTAGCATATATGCATGTGAATATATTTTCTACAACATTCAGAAAAACTTGATGGTGTTGTGGATGTGGTGTTGATGATGGCTGTGATGACGATGCGTAATGGCAATGATTTAATTTAAACATTCAAAATCAATATTTCCCCTGCACACATCGCAAAAAGCGCTACAAACTTCAATTCAGTTAGGATCTTCATTAATACAGTGGCAAATAATTTTTATGAAGGGTTTTTTTTTAAAAAAATAAGGTAGTTTCCTGCGAACTACATTGTTACAGAAGCCAAATGTGAGCCAAATAGAACATAACATTTTTCGCCAATTTTCGGGTGACCTTCACCTTCACTTTACAGGTAAATAATACGATAATGACGTTAAGAAGGAACCTTGTAAACATAAAATTTATCTAGATCTGTAAGTCATTTAGCCACCTCAGATGTAGATTGAAGTAACTGGGAATTCTAAATTAATGAATCTTACTATAACAATATTTACTCAATAAAATAATTATGTATCAAAATATTTAAAGCAGTATGTAGCATTGTTGCTAATAGAGATTAAAGTTTAGGATTATGGAATGTCGTTTGTTATAATCTGGGGTTATGCAAACTTCGTGTCATATTTCGAGCCTTTCAAAATATTTCAAGAAAAAGATAACTTTATGAGTATGTATTTAACTATGTATGGCTTGCTCACTAAACACATACTTTGAATTTTTAAGTGAAAACTTTGGAATCAGAACTTGAGCTTGGAAACTTTTAAAAATGGCATGGTTTTCAGAAAGAAATGAAAATGATCGCGATGAAGGCGATTCTCGTTACCATGACTTTGAACGCGGCAGTTCATTGCAAAATAATCGGCAATCTTTGTAAAACCAATATTAAAACATTTTTTTTTAATTGGAGAAATTTTTGTTTCCTTTTTCTTTTATTCGGTGCCATTTTTTTGGAAGGACGAGTAAAATTTGCAATGCATTTCCTCAAATTATATTTGAAAAAAATGTTGAGACTTTATAAGGGAACCTGAATTTTCCTATAAACCATGACCTGTGCTGTACCATTACATACGTAGCAAATATGGAATGTCGTCCTTTAAAGAATTAAATGTAAGGTTGTGCGATTCTGACATTGGCCTTTGGTTTACATAAAAGATGTGCGATAACGATATCGAAAAGAAAAGCCGTGTCAAAAAAGTCTTCCTTTTGCATACAAGTCACTCAGTCACGTGAGAGCTATTTGAAACAATGGGATGCTTGTATAAACGCTTCGTTGACTCGTGATAATAAACTGTAACGATTTTGAATGTAAATGATAACGATCTTGTTGACTAAAGTTTGCAGTATGCCTGCTTTTTTGTACTTTGGGTAAACGTAAACAAGTGATATGGTTTAGCCTTCCAACCTTGTGTGTGTGATTTGGAGTTTTAACGTAGCTTTAGCAATTTTTCAGTCATATCGCTACGGTGTCTGCATTGTGGCAGTTTATAATGATGTCCTGCATAGGGTATCATGCCACAGACATGTAGCATCATGTCCCACCCAGCAACATTATTCTGACACCAGGCCGTCCAGACCTAACACTTCCTAGCGAGGCACCTGCTGGTACCATTTTTACAAGTCTTTGGTATGACTTGGGCCGGGGTTCGAACCCTCGATCTCCCGCATCCGAGGCGGAAGTTCTAACCACTTAGGCCTCCTGAGCGGTCCCTCCCAACCTTGTTAATTCAGTACTAAAATAGTATGCCCTTTTGTACGAAGAGCACGGCTTAGTTTCTGATAAAAAAAAAATTAATCAGACCTTTATGGAACCCTTCAATATTGCTGATATCAGAATTGTCCGAAGCAAGAAAAAAAAAAGGAACCCACCATTGTTTGCGCTCAAAGGTTTGGCAGCGGCACTGTAGTATCTTACAGTGTATATTGAATATAAATTCTTCAACTTTTACAAACGAAAACTAGTTACATGTACGCCTGACAAACTTGACAATAAAGAATATTGTAGAACCCCTACCAAATTATTCATAAACATCACGATGCCTCGCCCAGCTGCAAAAAAAGTGTATTTCGTGCTCAAATGTATTTGTTTTCCAAATGGTGATTGAATATTTTCTTTATTTTGAATTTCACCTCTGTACAGTGCACAGGAGAACTGGCCATGAAAAGGATCCAATGACGTCATGTCCGGATGAAAATATATCGACAGAATCATGAAGATCGCTAGGTTTTGGACCCGTACATATTTTTTCTTGTCGTCTCTCTTTATTGTCATCGGTTTAGTATCGGGTAAGTTGCTTGTAAATTGATAAATGAAATGAAGGAAAACATTTGAAATTGAAAAATAAAGTTAGATAGATGCAGATACATGTACCGAGCGAGTAAAGAGTAAGATTGAAGTCAGTTAGATGCATAGACATACGCGTACAAAACGAGTACAGGGGAGAAATTAGATGCATAGACATACCCGTACAAAACTAGTACAGGGGAGAAATTAATCGGACATGACTATATAATCGAGCAACATTAAACAAGAAAACATTTACCGGCAAAAAAGAACGGATATTAAAAAGATATAAAGACACATAAATAAATACTATATATATGCATATAAGTAATCTGAGGTACATGGTATGAAGTGGTTACAAGTTAGATGGAGAACATAACCAACATCGTCTTTATTATTATTTTTCTTTATTATTATTATTATTATTATTAATGATATTATTATTATTATTATTATTATTATTATTATTATTGTTGTTGTTGTTGTTGTTGTTGTTGTTGCTGTTGTTGTTATTGTTATTATTATTATTGTTGTTGTTGTTGTTGCTGTTGTTGTTGTTGTTGTTGTTGTTATTGTTGTTGTTATTATTATTATTATTATTATTATTATTGAAGTCAGGAAATAAGTTATTAAAATCTCATATTCTTATTTATAATTTTAGTCCGGCATTGGTGATATATTACTAATGATAATATTGTTTCTTTTTTAATCCCGAAGACGATTCTATGTTTCAAATCGTATGATTTCAAGTCGTCTAGGTGTTTTTGGATTTTTAAAAGACGATAGCTTAACGAAGACTACATACACAAAGTTACTACAAGGTTACAGCTAATCCAAGACTATCTATATTTTATGGTTTCTACGTTCTTGCCGCCATATAATTTTTTAATTATGATGATCTTAAAATGTAGAACTTTTTACTTGAATGTTAAGTTGTGGTGTGTGTGTGTGTGTGTGTGTGTGTGTGTGTGTGTGTGTTGTATTTTTAACGTAACTTTAACAATTTTTTCAGTCAGAAACTATTACTTCAATATTCCTTAATTGTAGAATTTATTGCTTGAATGTTCTTAGGTTGCAGAAATTAGAACATTGATGTTCTTAAGTTGTAGAAATTATTACTACAATGTTCTTAAGGTGCAAAATTTATTACATCGATATTCTTAAGTTGTAGAAAGTATTACTTGAATGTTCTTAAGTTATAGAATTTATTATTTTTATGTTTTTTAACTCTATCTGCTTAATAGTTTGTAATGCACTTTCATGTAGCCCACAGTACTTAAAATTTGTTTAGCAGGGTATTTCTCATGATAATTTCATCGTCAAAGACGACAAAATTTGTCAGTACAGCCTTTCATGTATATCTTCCAGTACGTTAGAAAATTTTCTTATTTTTATTTGTTCTTGTTATTTTCTTTGAAAATGCTCTTCTTCCCCCCCCCCCAAAAAAAAGAAAAGAAAAACAACAATCGAAATAACTCAAAAGTGCCCCCAACCCTGCGGGAAATTCAATCGCTGCGTCTAAACAACTACTGCTTCTAATCTCTGGTCTAAAAAGCAATTAATGACCCTAAAACAGCTGTTCACGTCCTATTCCAATATAAATATTACAATATTCACGGTAGAAAATCTTCTCAGTCGAATAATGAATTATTGCCTCTTATACCAGGTGATCTACTTCTTGGTTCTTCTTGGCTATCATACGATATAACTGTGAATGAATAAAAAGTTTGTACACAACAGTAGCATAAGCGGAAACTTGGGGTACAAATATTACAATGGGATACAAGAGGTATGTAACTCTATGCTTCCATTTTGAAATATGACACTTTGAGTACAAGGAGAAATTAACATTAGTCCATAGGTTTAACATTAGTATAACGTTCAGGGTACAAAGAGAATTTAACATTAGTCCTTAACATAGGATTTCCCTTTGTGCCCTTATTTTATTAGTCAAGTACAACAATGACTCTGTGGGTAAAAGTGAAATGATAATGTCAGAAATTAACATGAGATTCCCGTTTGTGCCCATAATTACTTTTTCATAGTTTTGGTACAAAACTGACATTATAGGTACGAGGGGAATGGTAATGTAAAACTGCATTGACTGACCAACACATACACGTACTAACCAACACTCTGTTTGAACTCACCAACAGATACTTCTATTAACCAACGCACCATTTAGACTATCAACACCTGCACTTGCCAACCAATATTTCCTGTCTAGATTCCACTCATCTACTGACCATCACCCACCTTTATTAACAAGACGCCGTTTGACTCGCTAACACCCACACCTACTAATGATGGAAAAAAGTAGGAGTGCTAACACATACACAAACACCTGAAAAGGGTAAGATTGCTAACACTTACATGCAACCATCCATAAAAGGGTAGGAAAGCTAGCACATACACACAAACATCGGGGGATTGAGTTTAAATTGTGAGCGACAAAAGATAGACAAAAACATACTTGGCTTAAAGGGTAATTGTAATGTTAAAAATTGGTATTAGATTTCCCTTTTGGATCTATAATGATTTGTGTGTGTATGTGTGTGTGTGTGTGTGTGTGTGTTTTTAATACAAAATGACACTGTGGGCACAATGGGAATCGTAATGTTACAAATTAACACGAGGTTTCCTTATTTACCCACATTTTTTTAGTACAAAATGCAACTGGTGGGTATAACAACAATTAATGTTAAGTGACCATAAAATTTGTGAATGGCCCTTTTTGCGGTTATGGGAAATTTAATGTTAGAAATGCCCATAACTTTTGAACATACAATACCTAACTGACCGGCACCCACGTCCACTGACCAAAACATTTTATTACTAACCAGCACGCAGTGTACAAAGAAATGTAAAGTTGAAAGCAGAGTAAGGAAGAGTAAAAAATTTTGCACTCGCATCTACAGACATAACAAACCCAACTTGGAATGTTAGGAACGAAAAGGATATGACTATTCACACGTGCACAAAAACATATCATCACCCGTTCCTACATATCTAAATATGGCTGAAAGGAGAGAAAAAGGCAGGAATGCTCACACACATACTATCACACAAAACAGAACGGAAGAGTGGGTGGCGGTTTCAAACTTCAGTTGTGAAAGATATTCAAAACGTTTAATATTAATCCATTAGATTCACATTAGTATGGCAGAATGTTGAAGTTGAATATGTCCCGAGGTTAAACTCACAATCACCTTCTTACTGACCAATATCCACCTCTACTCACCAACTCTACAATGGGAACTAAAAACTGAGGGCCAGTATAACCATGCATATACATTAAATGGGGTGGAGAGAAGAAGAAACACACTTAAGAAGAGGCACTCAGCCACCCGGGGTCCGGTCGAACAAAGGTACATGTTGCACAAATGTTTCTAAGTCTGTTGATGAACTGCTTCAGAGTTCATTCGTGTGCTCGTGCGTGAAGGCCGGCGCGAAATTCATATGGTTATAAACCGATGGTAGAGAAACAATTTTGAAGTATGTTCGAGGAGTGGTGCTGCCGAAAAAACTAAGGTTGCTAGTGCTTTATATTTTTTAACAGATTAATACTTTATGGAAGAAGAATAAATAAAAACGGTATTTACAGCTGCCTCGCGTGGCTCAAGATAGGGTATGAAAATATGGATAAATTAATCTAACACCAAATAAAAGTGGAAAATGAGTGAGTTTGATTAAGAAAGGATTGTGCATTTGATTTCAATTGGCAAATGGGTCATTTTATTGATTTGAAATATTTTTTTAATTGAAGTCTGAACTGCGATCAACATAACGAAATATGTTTGCATAATTTACAAAGGAATAATCTACAGTTGTTTTGAAATGAAATGTAATAAAATCATAAAAGAATAATAATCTTTTCACAAAGTCTGGTCCCGATAATCGTGAAAAATGCTATAATTGAAGTATTTTTATAATCCATACAAATTGTTTTATTGCAGCATTTTTGGCACGAGATTTGCAAATATAAAAAAAAAAAAAAATTGTTCATTTCTTGCTTGGAGGTTCGTTATTAGGTAGTTTACTTGCTTGGAGGTTAGTCATTAGGTAGTTTACTTGCTTGGAGGTTCGTCATTAGGTAGTTTACTTGAATGCATAAATCCAGGACCGGTTTACAGCACCCTGTTAGAACCGACCATGGTAGTCTACATGGGATAGATAGAAAACGTGGACGGATAGACATACCCCCGACTGAGTACAACTTTATTTAAACGTACAAGATAGTGACAGTGGTATACGTATATCTTTTAAGTTGCGGTTTACTATTCCCCTTCAATCCACAGTGCCATTTTTCTACTTTAAACATCCTATAAAAGAACACAAAAATAACAACATAAAAACCAAAACAACCACCCCACCCCTCCAAAAAATGGGTCCTAAATGAAATCTAATGTTAATTTATGATATTAACATTCCCTTTGTACCTCAAGTTTGGATATCTTTGTTTTGCATTTCACATCTAAAACTTAAACCATTAATTTATGTGTGTTTATGTGTCAGCTCTCCTACCCATATTAGAAGTGATAGTACGTTTATGTAAGCACCCCTACCCTTTACCTTGGGGCTCCGAGTGGCCGAGTGGTCTAAAGCGCTCACCTTTATGGATCACTGCCATGTATAGCATATCTTGTGCTGAAAAATGGCGTTAAACCCTACAACAACAACAACCCTTTTCCTTCTTTAGTAAGTGTGGGTAATGGTCAGTTTAAAATGTGCATGATTTGGATTTTTAAAGTAGCTTTAAAAAAATTCAGTCATATCGCTACGATGTCTGCAGTGTGCGAGTTTTTGTGATGTCTAGCACTGGGGCATGATGCCGTATACTTGTATCATCATGTCCCACCCAGTCTCATTATCCTGACATCAGGCCGACTAGTTCTAACACTAACCTCTTAATGCTGAGCGCCAAGCAAGGCAGTTGTTAGTACCATTCTCATAAGTCTTTGGTATGACGCGGTCTAGTTTCGAACCCGCGACCTCCCCATCCATGTAGGTGTTGGTCAGACAATGTAGTTTTAAAATTACTATTCCCTTGTACCCATACTGTATTATTTGCGTCATTGTTGTACCTAAAACAAAGGTGTGTGTGTGTGTGTGTGTGTGTGTGTGTGTGTGGTTTGGATTTTTAACGTAGTTTTTTAAAAAAAATTCAGTCATATCGCTACGATGTCTGCAGTGTGGCAGTTTATAGTGATGTCTAGCACTGGGGCATCATGCCGCAAACATGTAGCATGATGTCCCACCCATTCACATTATCCTGACACCAGGCCGACCAGTCCAAACACTAACCTCTTAATGCTGAGCGCCAAGCGAGACAGCTGTTAGTACCATTTTTATAAATCTTTAGTATGACTCGGCCTTGAATAGAACCCACGACCTCCCGCATCCGAGGCGGACGCTCTAACCACTAGGCCACCGGAGCGGTCAAAACAAAGATATAATAGCGACAAGGGGAAATGTCATGTTTATTTTAATAACTTTTGATTTGTCGCCATAGATTCATACCGATGGTAAATTTCCTAGTCGTCATATAGTCAGTTTGTCGCCATAAGATCGTATTCCAAGATGGAATACTAAATTGCTATTGATACAGTAGAGTCATTTTTATTGCTATATCGTCACACAATACTACTTTTACCAAGAAAAGGTTTGTTCTACAATAGCGTATCTAATACATAAATCAGCAATAAAATTATCGTCCCCAAAAAAAATTAAAAATTATTTTATCCCCCCCCCCATTCTGTCTGTGGTCCATTAGGGTTTGATTTATGCTGCAGTTTATGAATTTATGCGGAAAATTCTTATTTTCATTTTATTTTGTTTTGTTTTATATGTCGTTGATTAGCGCATATACAATTTACTATAACAACCCATACAGCATTCTCAAAAATATCGATTATAGCAATTATTCAAGGACCCTACAGTGCCGCTCTATACTACTGTTGTCTCAAGAGCCAACACCGGTCTTGCGATAAGAATAACATATTGATATGTGGCTACAATTTTCCGGATGATTTAGTTATTTGTTTTATAAATTAATAGACACTTCCACGTGAATGAGCGGAATCAATATGTTTATGGGTCGAACCAATCGCAATTTTCACGCAGTTTTTACAGATATAATGATCATCTGACATCAGTAAATTATAAACTTATTTCTGACCTTAAAATTAATTGTAATTGTCATTTCTTTTCTGAAAACAATAGATAAGTGGAACATGAACACCGACACGGCGATACTGTGCGGACAACAAAATTAATTACAAATTATTACCTACGTATAAACATGTAGCTTAGACAAGATATAGGCAACTCTACCCGTCACAATATTGGCTGATCAGTCAAAATATTGGCTGATCAATATCGCATATCATCTGCAATTTTGTTCTCAGCACGTATCCATCCCCGCTTTCTTTGGCTACAAATTATATCACACAGTCAGTGTTGTATGGAATACCGCATGACATTAAAAGTAATCTTTTGATATTTTGTTTTTCGCACCTTAAAACTCTAAATTTTCTTATACTCGTTTTAATCTAGGAGAAGGTCCCGTTCTTGAGGCTCCCAATATCAGCGACGTTAATGTCATCTACATAGGGGAGACAACTCTTTCTAGAACTCCTATATATAATATTACTGCAACAGATGCTGATGGGGAGAATTTGATCTTTTCACTCGTTGATCAGGTTCCTCTGGCCAAGTTCGCACTGGCAGATCGGACAGTTGTCACAGCTGGAACTTTTGACTTTGAAAACATTTCGGAGAGGATTTTTACATTAGTCATCAGGTTCTTATGTTTTCCTTGCTCTATTACATTGTATAAACATTGCTGTAACCAGACAAATAACTTCATCATCATCATCATCATCATAATCATCATCATCATCTTGTTCTTCTTCTTCTTCTTCTTACTACTACTACTACTACTACTACTACTACTACTAATAATAATAATAATAATAATAATAATAATAATACGGTAATCACATGCTTTGTATGATAGAAAAATAGGTCCAGTAATCAATCAAATTATAATTATTGAAAAAGATGATGAGATTTAATGTACAAATACTTGTGTTTATGCTGATATTTTTCCGGCTCAAGATCCTTTTTCCTTTTCCTCTAAACGATTATAATGTTCGCGGGTTCCGCGTTTGCGGCTATTTTTATTGGAAACCGCGGCAAATGTTATATAACTAACTATTGGCTAATAAGTGTCTAATCAAGTACCATCTAACAAATGCATTAGGTACAAGCGGCAAAATGGCGGCAGATTTAAGTTTTCTTTTGAGACATTGTCAAACTTGAAGCGATTTTAAGGCACAAGATTCAGCCTTATGCATATTTCCGATATGTCATTCCATACAGTATGGAATAATTCTGAAGTACTGTAGTTGAAAGAGTTCGTGCATGTCCACTTCGCACTCGAATTTTTCGCCTGAACTATCAACGTCTGCTAGGATAAAGAGGCTGATTGGCTGTACTTTTGCAGTAACTTAAGTGTATGCAACTATTGCATGTATATTAAGTCACCCAAACTAACTTTAAACTGTTAATTAAAGTCACACCTTGGAGGCCAAGTCCACCTAAGAAGAGTTTCGTTTTTCAGGCAAAGTCATTGTCTACTGCATGTGAACATCCTTATTTGATAACGTATATGTTATGACTCTATGGTAATAAACTCGGTAAAGAATAGAGCGAAAACCAAAAGTGTAAGAAAAATTCAATGGTATTTGCCCAGAATACAAAATGAAAATTTAAAAAGAACTTACTGTATTTAAATCAAATCCCAAATAATCCTAAGAGTTCTATTGCTATTCAAAAAGTATAGAGTATTCTGAATGAATTCCATAGGTGTTCCAAATGAATTCCAATTTTAAATATGCTGATATATCAATAGCATGGAATAGTGTTGATGTTCTGGCAGTCTTGATGTATCACAATGATAAAATCCAAATCATTTCTAAGACCCCCCCCCCCGAAAAATTTCCGGTTTGCTGACCGTCCCATTTTTTGGTGCTGACCATAGCATTTTTCCCCTCCAGGGTAAAAGAACAAGATAAAAAAATAATTAAAACTAAAACATTTTGAAATTGAATTGTGCATCTAATTAAGACAGTTTATTTGAGTACTTGAAGCACTTAGTATATTATATATAATGTTATTTAAAATAAGGTCTACCTACCCTAATTTCAACACCAGTGCAATAAGAAACACATTTTCATTTTGGCCTAAATGAATTAACAGTAATCACAAAATAGTGAATTGTTCCAAAGTATTAATGAGCACTTTGTAGTTCCAATGAATAATTGAAATACACAAGTCCTCTCAAATTTAAACTGAACAAAACTAAAAGACAGATTCCACTTCAGATGTTAAGATAGTAATAAATAATTCTGATGTAAACAACTGTAATATAAAAACCTAAGACACAACAAGAGGACCAGGATGAGGGTCAAAAGTTCTTTTCCAGAACATTCAGTTGTAAACAAGGTCAGGTCCTTCTTTTATATTTTAATAAAGAATATGGCAGACATTAGGTTCACCAGGAATTCCAAGGGGAAAACCAATGTCCTCAACTCAAATCCAAGTAAACATGTTTAGCTACAAGTAATAACTATCTTAAAATATAATCCACAATGACAGACATAAATTAGCCATGCAATATGTTGTGTACAAAAAATAAGGCATTAGTCAGGTTGTCCCATACTTCTACCTTCAGTTATGGACAGAGGTCAATCACACAATACAAATTAAATATACATCACAGATATAATGCATTATCCCACCTGGATGTGGAATTCCAATAAAAGGTAGTAACTGTAAACATGTTGACTTGAAGTCCCACAGACCCGTGTCCCATGCAATCGGCAATGTGCCCATCTTGAGCAGTGAACATGTTCTTGGAACAACCTGTTGATGTATGCTTTTGTCTGGTACATAGTAATTATGTAAATTTTTTTAAAATCCATTTCATGCTGCTAATTGAAATAAGAGTTTTTCCTTAATAATTAGGAAATTCACAAATCCAAAATGTCATTAAAAAACTTAAAGTGAATTTTAATTATAGTAACTAGACAACCATGTCAATTTCGTGAACTATGTATTACCAAGCTTTGTGAACAAGCCAAGACAAGACTAAAAATTAGAGTTTAAACCAAGTTTTTCTCCACTTGATAAAGATAACTCTACATAATAGGGATTTATCATTTTAAAAAAAATCACAATAACTGGTTGTCAGCCTGTACCTATCGTTCTATCTGATGACAGTGTCTAAGAATTATGTGAAGAAGAAAGTATGACAGGGTAAGGTCCATTTCTGTGGAATATTTGTGTGCATCCACCATAAGGTGGAACATATGTTATAATATTGTCTGCTACAGAAATATTTTCTGCACAATAAATCTAGTTGTCCACCATCTACAGTTACTGAGCCTTGTGGTTCCCTTGGACTTGTGTTTAAGAAGAACCATAACGATCTTATTGTAAATTGGTCAAAGGTCAAGGTGTTTGAGGCTGAAAGAATATAAATGGTTTCCATACAAAAGCATTAGGTACACATCACATACTTGGACCTTACTTAAAATCATTGAGACTGAAAGAAGAAAATATGGTTTGTACAAAATAGATTTATGTTCGTAGGCAGCCATTAAACATGGTAGGCATATAATATGCTCTCCCCAGGGTCATTACCTGTGAGGTCAAAATTTTGCTTTCAGTGGCCTTCTCATTACATCAGTATAATGATATAAATTGCAATCAGTTCAACAAAGTATGTCATAAAAAATTGTGCAAGAGATCCATCTGTGTATTTTTGTGAGTTTGACTGGACTTTCTGTTTTTTCTTTTTTTTTCTTTTTCATTTTTTTAATGTTTACTGATGTTGGATAGTTGAAGTTACGCAGTACAGTAGAACAACTTGTGGCCACTCCAAATTTACAACCATTCATGAGCAGTTCATTTTATTTTGCAAATCAGCAATTTTCATCAGAAATCAAATGATCTCTCAACAGGCCTTTTCTGGTTAATGTATTTGCTAGGAATCCACTCATAAATATCATGTGACACCAATACAGATAGTGGGTATATGTTCCACTATGCAGGATCCACAATGGACTGCAATTTTAGGACAAAGTGACCTCTTTCCCTCACCAGAATAGGGTGAAGTGAGTATAAAGAGGCCACATTTTACAGTGTTCATAAATTGCTTAAAATTGCAATTTAACTAAATCTTCGAGCCAGATAACATAAACACAGCAAAATTGTTGAATAACATTGTTTTGAAAAGGACACTAACCTCAGAAATTTGTTACTTTCAAAAACATGTGACATTAGTCTTTTGTTCCAACTTTTACACTGTGAAATATGAAATAAACCTGTTTACCTTTACAAGAAATTAGTCTATAAATCTCCGCAGAGTAATAGTAATTGTTTTCTTATAATTGAGGTACAACTTCATTGAAATTTTACTTAAATGTTCATGGGTGTATTGTTTGTGAAAATCTCATAGATTAGAAAGAGTTGTCTTTCCTATGTATATAATTGTGAACATAATCACTTCATTGACAAAAAGCCATGAAATTACCACAATGGCTTTTTACAGAAAAAAAAGGACACAAGACATGATCCTATACTTGGCATACAAAATCGTTTAGAGACTCTAAATAGTGGGATGAATGACTTGCCTCGAGAAAAGGTGAAGTCACCTTCTTTTTTTCAGTGTTTTAGTTGAAATGACATGCAAATGGGGTGGCTATTTCACTAGGAAAAATATCACCCTATAGCTTGAACCCTGCTATGGCTAAGATCAAAACTGATTATGTGTTTGTTCATGATTGAAAATCGTTTTCAGAACATGTGCTACAGACATGCAGATACCTTTACATTGACAGATGGTGGCATGTGACATTTTTTTTTTAACTAATAAGTTAAGAAAATGTAAAACTGAAATTGATAGGTTACCTTAGTAGGTGTCTATTGCACCCCCCACCCCACCCCTGCCTTTATAAAGAAAACTCTTTAAAACAAACTTTCAGTATTCAGGTACCCTTCTATGGAATAATATTCCAAAGGAAATTAAATTGCATCAAAGAATTGCACGATTCTTGCATCAAATATTGCTTGGTTGAAACGTAACCGTTAAATATTTAATGACCACATTTTCCACTAGATATTTCCACGTATAGTAGGATTTTGGGTAGCCTTAGTTAAACTAATGGTTGTCTTTTACTTCTTAATTGTGATATGTATTTTCCTTTTGACAGTGTTTCAGATGGGACCACCAGTGTGTATGCCAATCTAACGGTCAGCATTGAAGATGAAAATGAGGTCCCTATCATTACAGGAGATCTCTCTGCCACTATTCCTGAGAATTTCTCCGTTGGGTCACCATTACCAGAGATGTTTGTTGTTACAGATGCTGATGCAGGGGATTACGTAACTTATAATCTATCAGGTGTTTATCACATCTGTTCATGCAGAACCACTACTAAATACTTACTCTGGTAAAACATTTCCATGGACATTGAGTATAATGTTACTTCTCAGGCATAGCTGCCAACTGTCCCGTTTTTTCCGTATTTGTCCCGTATTTTGGACCTGAATACGTGTGTCCCTTTTTTTTGCAAAAAATACGTTTTTTAATTTTAAAAAAAAATAATAAAAAATTTCCTTGCAATTTTCAGTTTAGAATGGGCACACAGTTCCATTCTGATAGAAATGTATCGCATGTATATAGGAATACAGTTCTACAATTTGATTGGTTCATTCGAAATCGAGGCTACCAAGCCTGTCTTTATCTGCCATATTGGATTTCGCAAACAGTTACCGCTACCACTGTGTCTCATCTTCGTAATATTCAACTTCGAATCATGTTGAATAGGAAAGCAGATTATTCAGTATTTTCACCAGAAAAGACAAGAAAACAGAACTGAAAGGACAATTGTGCCATCTTGTTTAGATTTGTGAAATCATCTAGTAAAGGAGAAGACTTTACGTTTTGGAAATTGTGTAATATAATTTCGCTATTGGGCATGGAGGCGCACATGAAATACAAGAGCACGAAAAGCTAATATACATCAGCTTGCTGCTTCATCATAGACAACTCAGCCTGGACTTGGATGTATATAAATACCAGAGAGAACCTTAATGTAATTCGATCGAAATTCGGTTTATTAAATTTCTTTTAGAAATGAACCTTCCTCTTTCAGTAACTAGTGTTGCTGGCGATTTATTTTGCACGCGTTTTCCAGACAGTAAAATCGCAAAGGATTACTCGTATGCTAGAATGAAAACAGTTAAGTAAGAAAATCACACAGAATTGAGATTACGAATGAAAGTTGGTACATTGGAATCGATAATAATTGAAAAAAAATAAACAAGCTGTGGAAAAGGCTCCTATAAACAGCCTGTGTCTGAGTGTTTTACACTCTTGCACCTTCAGAACGGGCACCAGAATGGAACAGGGTGCCCGTCCAGAAGGTGCAAATGTGCAACACATGCATCTTTGACATTAAATAATTATGTAAGGTATTGTCCTACCTTACTGATGGTGGTATATGTTGTAATATGCATTAAAATTTTTAAAAATCAGTATTTGGTCCTGAAAATCCGTATTTTTGTCCTAAGCAATCAGTATTTTTGTACTTGCGGGTTGGCAGCTATGCTAAGGAAATGTTAGCTAAATAAAATAGGTCATGATTGTTAGTTATGCATGTAAAAGGTGAAAGGATAAATATTTTTCAAAACAACATTAATTATAAATAAAATATTTTCAGTCGAGACAACATTAGTGTTACTAAGTGAAAGATCTAGCCAAGAAGTTTCAGATTTGTGTGTAATTTTATTTGGAAAATTGCCGCAAATACTCCAGTGATACTGTGCTAAATGAGAAAAGTTAACTACATTCATAGCTTGTGCTTGTTGATAGTGGATATGTGAAACTCTTGTCATAATGGAACCCAGGGTGACATTAGATTTCTAAAGTCAGATATGTAGAAGAAAAATACTTAGTAGGCACTAAGAGTCTTTACAGACCTGAAACCCAAAAAGCCGGTGAAAAAGAGTTGTCATCTTGCACCAGGTCTACAATCTTGATTCTGCTCCTATGTATGACTTGCTCGGAAGATTTTAAGACTGAATCTTATAAAAATATATACAGTAGAACCTGTCTTGAGAGACCACCCCTTTTGCCAAAAAATTATGGTCTCTCAAGACAGGTGATCTCTCATAACAGGCCATAATACTATATAATCAATAAATCTATGCATTGAGAACAAGGTCTCTCAAGACAGGTGTTCTCACATAACAGTGGTCTTTCAAGATAGGTTTTGCTGTATCATAACATAAGTCTCACACAATATTTTCTTAACAGTTAATAGTTAGTTTTATGCCAGCCCATATTAGGGAAGCAAGACATATCAGTCAGTTGTCAACCACATGTGGTGGTGACGGCTGCATGAAAAGTTTAAGGTTTGGTGTAAAAAAATTTTACTTGCATTAATTTCCTAAACTGGTTAATTCAGTATGAAGCTAAGCCTATTCTGACATATGCTTGCATGCACCTTTGACCTTTGACCTTGGGCCAAAGTCGCATTTATTGAAAAGTTTCTTTAGCATTTCGTTTACAGTTTATTCATTTACTTGTATTTCCTAAACCTGTAATTGGATTTTCTTCATATCATGGACAAATCATTACAGGGTCAAGACAGTTCATCCTGTAATCATTCTTGCCCTGTTGATCTTGGGGCCAGTGTAATATTTTACTGCCTGGCCTTTTAGTTTTCCATTGGAAAAGTACTTAAATTCAGAATTGGTGGTTAACAAAAAGAAAGATTGCACTGTATCATGATTTCATTTTTCTGCTTGGTAAAGATCTATTCTAATCGCTGGTGCATATTTGTTTTCAACTCAGGAGCACACACAAGCTTCTTCCAGGTCAATTCCATAACAGGAGAGATATCTGCTATTCAGCACTTGGATTATGAAGGGGGAGTAACCCTGTTTGACCAGCTCCTGCTGACCGTCACTGACACTTTGGGAAATTCTGCAAATGCTTCCCTGTTTATTTACCTGATTGACGTGAATGACAATGTACCAACATTTAACCAGTCTGCATACTCAGTATCTATTGATGAAGAATCTTTTATAGGTAATTAATATTCATTGCTTTTTATCAACAAAATATATTACCAATTCTTTGAATAAATTACAAAAGTATGCAAGATTCATATTCAGATGTTGAATATTCTTTGTTAATCTGGAAATGTATTCATGTATAATGAAACAGACTTTGTTCCAGTATTGAATTCATTTATAATGAAATAGACCTATGCTCCAGTATTGAATTCATGTATAATGAAACAGACCTGTGTTCCAGAATTGAATTCATTTATGATGAAACAGACCTGTGTTCTAGAATTGAATTGATTTAAAACGAAACAGACCTGTCGTCCAATATTTAATTCATTTATAATGAAACAGACCTGTTGTCCAATATTGAATTCATTTATAATGAAACAGACCTGTGTTCCAGAATTGAATTGATTTAAAACAAAACAGACGTGTCGTCCAATATTGAATTCATTTATAATGAAACAGACCTGTCGTCCAATATTGAATTCATTTATAATGAAACAGACCTGTGCTCTAGTATTGAATTCATTTATAATGAAACAGACCTGTGTTTCAGTATCAAATTTACCATCAAAATGCACTCTTGTCCCTTGTAACTTAAATGATCACTGTTGAATCTTATAGCTGCTGTAAGTGCAGTTTAAATATGTGCACCTCTGTATTGTATATTGATATTTGTAAATTGCTAATGTAGCATGAAGTATATTTTGTATGTGATACATACATATGGAACAGTTTCAGAATTAGGTTTTGGATGGTTTTTCATAATTTTCATTATCCAGAATAATGTTAGACTACACAGGCATGTTCTTGGAATAGTTTTTATTCTTTGTTTTACTAACTTGACATTAATATCACTCCTATGGGTAGCTTCGTATTCCCTGAAAGATATCACAGCTGTTGATAGCTTCAGATTTCCTGAAAGATATCATTACTATTGGTAGCTTTAAATTTTCTGAAAGATATCACGGCTGTGGGAAGCTTTTAGATTCCCTGAAACAGTACTCTCTTCAGAAATCTTTGCTATTAGATTTGACTGATTGAAGCTATGTTTTATGCAATCCAAAATGTAGAACATACATGAGACATTTGTGTATTTAAAAACACACCATTTTCAAAATGCTTCTTAGCTTTTGAAGGAATGACTCCAAATATATCCAAAATTTGAACAATGTGTTTGTTTCCATGATTAAAATGTTTCCTTATGTATTTGTTTCATTTTGGAAACAGCAGTAAATCATTTTAACTTCACGAATCATTTGAAAATTTAATAAATGTGATGGATCATTTGTGAGATACAATTATTAGAAGTGTGGGACTGATCTATGTATATCAGTCTTTATAATGAAAATTTCATTGATCTGAATTTTTATGTACAATATATTTGTCAAAAGATTAGAATCAAAGATGTTATCATGATGATTTCTGAATGTATTGCTTCACTGAACAGGAATGGATATCATCCAGTTGACAGCAGTAGATAAAGACTCCATATTCAATTTGTCCTACGCCATAGCGAGTAAAGATCCATTTGGTTTCTTTGTCCTTGACAATACAACCAACATGCTGAAAGTCAGTAAGATCATAAATCTAGATGTTCCTGACAACCATCCTGCATCATATGACCTAGTTGTCATAGCAATGGATAGAGGGACTCCCGAGCTTACAGGGACAGCATATGTGACTGTTCTTATCAGTCAAGTCAATGAATATGCACCAATTTTTGGAGTAACTCTCCCCAGCAACACTGTAGAGGTAAGGTTATACAGATGTGTGTAATGCATGTTGTTCATCTCTCTTATCTTTTGAAAAATCTTTGCTGTTTCTTCTTTAAATAGACTGCTCCTGTGGCCTAAGGGTTAGAGCATCTGCCTTAGATGCAGCAGGTCATGGGTTCAAAATCTAGACAAATCAAACCAAAGACTTATAAAAATGGTACTAGTAGCTGCCTTGCTAGACACTCAGCATTAAGAGGTTAGTGTTAGGACTGGTCAACCTGGTGTTGGGATAATGTGACTGGGTGGGACATGATGCTATATGTCTGTGGCATGATGCCCCAGTGCTAGACATCGCTATAAACTGCCACACTGTATACATCTGAGCGATATGACTGAAAAATTGTTAAAGCTACATTAAAAACACACACACACACACAGCTTTAAATTTTAAATACGTTATCCAATCATAATACCTTAGGAGAACTGCTACTTCTTCACAAATCTAGCCCTCTCGGGTTAAAAACTTCTAATTAAAAGGCTAAAAGTTATCTGCCCACCTAGGTGGTGGTCAGGCAGATTGATCTCCCCTTGGTACAGGGCTTTGCGCCATATCCCAAGAATGTCCAAGATACTACTTCCACTTGTGCGAAGAAGCATGCTCCTACCACAGGAAACCTTGCAAAAGCCAGAATCAAATTTTGGAATCTACCATTACAAGTTGAGGGGCTTAGAGTGGCCGAGTGGTCTGAAGTGCTCACATTATGGATCACTGCCATCTCACCTCTGTCTGCGTAGGTTCAAGTCTCAGGTTCAGCCAATGTGGGTATGTGAGCAAGCTTGCCAGTAGCTTCACATGGGTCGGTGGTTCTGTCCAGGGTGTTCCCGGGTTCTTCCTCCACCATTATAATGGCTGCAATGTATAGCCTATCTTGTGCTGAAAAAGGTGTTAAACCCTACAACGACAGCAACCATTACAAGTTGAAGGAATCAATAACTTCTAAAGAAAGTATTCTCCATCCATATTTCCAACTTTTCTCTCTTCCTTTGCCAACAAAATTCTGCCTTCACAATTTTCTAATTCTTTGTAATCTTCTCACATTTAATTACATTTGCCTATGCAACTTCTTCATAAAATTGGGCTATAATTATTTATTCTATGCATGCAAGTCTCTATGCCTATAGAAAACTCTTTATATGTGTATAATTCCATTACAACCAGTTACATACATACCATTTTTTTGAAGGCCTGTCATTGGTGGCTAGAGAACCTACATGAGAATTGAGTTCTCATTGTGCCCAATAACTTCACTGTGGTAACTGATCTCAAACTGCAAAGTGGAACAAGTACTTGGACCTTTGTATTCTTGTTTGGGATTTTCTAAAGTGCTGTCCTTGATGACTATCTAGGTTTTAGTTCTCCTGGGTAGGCTAATGTATTTGGCAGACTCATTTTGCTGCAAGCAGGAACTTGTACAAATGGTATGGCCTTTTTATCCTTCAGTTTCATACGATACAAGCTCAATGGGATTGTCTTCTGATGGACATTAGTGACAAGGTGGAATGTGAACAGTCCCAACTTCTGTCACACCTATCCTGGGCACAAAGGCCTGTCTAATTGCTGGTTTCTATACATTGGAATGGCCGAATGTATATACATCCAACACCTTGTTTCACATCCAACACTTTGTGTCACATCCAACACCTTGGAATCTGAGTACAGGAGGGTATCTTTATCCTGAGTACTCTACAACTGGGTCAGTTTATTTATCATGCGCATTGCATGCCCAGCCATCTAACAGCATCATCATCAGCAAGGTGCAAAGTCTGCAGTGGACAGTTGTTCACAGTGTTTGACATGGTATGTTGAGCTCCACAGCTCCAGGAAGAGTTGGTGGACTGATCACGTTGGACAAGTTTGACTGCACAACGACCCTGTCCTGTCCAGAAACAGTTGAGTGTGGTCCACAGATGTTGTGGAAGGTTGAAGTCAGGAGGGCAGACAGATGGCTCAGCTATGAGGTAGTGGTCTACAACATCTATTGAAGACTACTCATCACTCCATGCCGAAATAGCTCTCATATCCTCCAACAATGGACCTGACCTAACAGGAGTGCAATACTCAGCTGTTGAATAACAGAGGGCCATTGCTGATGTCTTTAATGTCTGAGCACTAGCACCCCAGGTTGAGCCAGCCAGTTTACAGAGTAGGTTGTTTTGAGTGCTCAGTTTTGCTGCAGTTTTCTTCAGGTGGTTGTAGAATGTCTGTGATCTGTCCAAAGTCACACCAAGGTATGCAGGTATTGGGTCGTGTTTTATGTGCTGCCCACTAAGGAGGATGCATAGCTCACGGTTCACATTTGCATTGTTACGGTGGATGTCTTTGTTGTGCTTGGCTGTAGGTGCCATTTCTTGAAGAAGTCTGTCATTTCCTCCAGGTCTTTGTTCAGTACCTCCTCAAGCTCAGTAAATGAGCGACTTTGGCTCTCGAGAGCAATGTCATCTGCGTACATGAACGTTACGCGACTGTGTTTCAGGCAAGTCATTGAGATAAACATTGAACAGACTTGGTGAAAGAACAGACCCCTGTGGGAGTCCATTAGTCTGACATCTCCATGAACTGCAGCTCTATCGGATGTGTGCTCTGAAACGCCTGTCGCAAAGGAATAGTTCGATAGTCTCAACTATCCAGTGTGGCAATACTCTGGGAATTTTCAACAAAAGCCCTGCATGCTGGACTGTGTCATATGCCACTGTTAGATCAAGGAAAACAACTCCAATTTTAAGGTTCCTCTGAAAACCATTGTCAACAAACATAGTCCGGGCAAGGACTTGATTGCAAGTGCTGCAGCCATGCCTGAAGCCTGCCTGCTCAACAGTTATGATATTCTCCAGGTCCAGACCAATTCTTTGGAGAATCAGGCACTCAAGTACCTTAAAACAGACTGAAAGCAAGGAGACTGGCTTACAGCTTGCCACATTATGGGGATCTTTGCCACTCATCTTGTACTTGTCATTGGTGCTGTTTCTCCAGGGATGCTTTTGCCACCTGTAGTTTATGGCTAGCTACAGCATTTGGTTTGACAACAGGGTGGACTTGAACTGGTGGTTGCTGAGCGGTGCCAAGTCAGCAAATCAAGCTCCAGCGTTTCTGGGTGGAGTGTGTGAAGTTCAGTGACCTTGTAGTTTCCTCCAATCGAGTGCACCTGTCCATGTCCAGGGATTCAGCCAGGTTGTCTGCTATGTTTGGGTCTCCAGATGCTTCATACTCCTTGAGAAGAGCCTGACATTCTTCATCCAAACAGGGTGTATAGACTTGACCACAGCCACAAGGGACAGTCTGAGTGGCTGCCTTGAACATGGCTCCTTGGAAGTGGTGGTAAGCTTCCTTGATTGGGTTACAGTGAGATAGTGACTATGCTACACTCCAGTATGTCACTGTACTTCGTCCAGTCTGTTTTGCAGAAGTTCCAATGCTGCTGTGAAGAGCTGTGTATAGACATTAGCAATCTTGTACCTTCCAACCTCGACCACATTACAGAATTCTGGTGGAGGAAACTGGAGAGATATCAGTAATGTCACAGCATGCATATGTTGCACAGCCGAATTTGGAGTCTGGCATTGATGAGATGAGGTCAAAGCCTCCAGTGGTGTATCATCCTGCTACCTGGTCTGCTATGCGAGTCCCCTGCAGACAGATTATATCAACATAATGACAGTAGGCTATAGTGCTGACAATGGTTCATTTGGCTGCTCTGAGACCTTAGACGTTAAGTTGTAAAACTCGTAGGACCGGTCCAATGGTCTGACAGTCAGAGGACATTGGTGCATTGGGGGATGATCTTGGCAGTGGCACGTAACTGGATTCAATGCTGAATTTGGTTTGCAAGTTGGATCGTTTGCTTCCCCAGACTCGAGCGGAATCATGGCTGAGTACTGAAGGGGAGCACGACATGAACGCACATCCATGCTCCCCATTGGGTCAAGATAGGAAGGCAATGGAATATAATCTCAGTGGTTTTCACCAGAGAACTTTATTCCAATGGAGACGTCCATACTACAATAGCTAACTTTCTAGGCTGTTCAATGAGAAACAGTTAGCACCCATCACAGTTAAACTTACCATTCTATGATCACTAACACACTATGCTATCATAGAAGAGAGGATATCATGAATCATTGTCCTGTGTGTGATCTATTCATTTGGACTTCACCTGGCCAAATTAGCACTAGACCCTTGCCCAAGTGGACTTTTCATGGGGATTAACCAGGCTGTACAAGACACCAGTTGAAATGCTCTCAAGAGCTTAATTAGTCTCACCTATTATGCAAGTCTCGTCTCCTCACGACTTTGGCAGTTGGCAGTTAAAATCAGCAATACATTTCTAGGTGGACGCATCTACTTACAGTTCCAACATGATGGATAAATATTGCTCATGCCCCCCCCCCTTGCAAGGTCATCATTGACTTGCCTTTCTTACAAGACCTGCTTCATCATTTGCATTAGCTGCGGCAGGCAGAATTAGCAAAATATATGACCCAAATTACATCTAGTTCCGACAAGACAGGTCAGTTTCATTCATGATGGTACACTCTTTCATGCCATGAACAGACTCCTGTCCATAGGTAACCAGACTTTTGTAATGAAATCGCTGTGTACTCTGGATACTTAAACTCACTTCAAGATCCAGTATGAGCTTTGAAGTTGTATGTTAAAAATGACAGCTGTTGCATCAAGGGAGATCACTTATTTTTACCTGTCAAACGGGAACAGGAAGATATATCAGCACCGACCCTTTCATCCTGGATTGAGTGGGTTATTCACCCTACATATCGAGAAATAACCCCAGCTCAAATAAATTTTGTTATGCATATTAGTTCACAAGGTTAGAGAAGTTGCCACAAGCATAGCATATGATTGGAACCCTTCTCTAAGCCTTGGGATGAAGACCAGAGTCAACATTCTCCAGTTTTATGTAAGAGATCTTTCATACCAAAGGGCACAACATGATCTGGTAGGACCTATTACCAGGGCACAACAGGTCACCTTTCCAGGTCATTTGACGGCTTATTAAGATACAGCTTCACGACTTCCACTGGATAATTTGCAGGATGGGAAATTTTCCCTTTTCGAAGCCTATCCCCAAGAGATGGAGTCTTCTCCAGTCTGGTTATCTAGAAGCTGTCTCACATACCGTAGGGGACCTGAGATAGCATCTTGGGGGTAAGGTGATTATCTTCCCCCACCTCTTGCCTACCATCCTAAGGTATTATGATTGGATAACATATTTTAAGAGGAAACCAATTTTTTTCTGGTAAAACATGTTTCCCAGTCATAATACATGTACACCCTCACTGCCTCCCTGCAGTTATATCCATAAAGAGCATCCCTTCTGCTCCAGTAGTAACTGAGATACTCATGGCCTGAGATTTGGCACCATTCCCTGTACCAAGGGGAGATCACTCTGCCTGACCGCCACCTTGGTGGGCAGATAACTTTTAGCATTTTAGCTAAAATATTTTAACCAGAGGGTTGGATTTGTGAGATAGTAGTAGTTTTCTAAGGTATTATGATTGGGTGAGTACTCTTGAAGAAACGCATTTTACTATAATAAAATTGGTTTCTTGACATGAGGGGATTTTTTTCCAAATGATCAAAACAATTTTCTTGCAGTTTTTGAATGCTTATCCAGACTTAGAAGATTGGGCTTATATATGGAGGCATTGCAAAGATTGTGTTAAACTTCAATTTTCTTCAGAAGACCTAAAGCAGTTTTAATGAATTTTACTGAAGTGGCTATCTTTTGACTCAAGTTTGTTTGAGATATCAGTCTACCCAAAGAAGATTGTCTTTTGACTAGATTCTGTTTGAGATGCAAGTCTGCCCAAAGTAGCTACGACATTGTTGTATTCCATCAGTACCAACCATTTGGTTAAATAACATTTGTACAGGATTCACGCTTCTCTTCTAAAAATATTTTAATTAGTACCAGTCTTGATATGGCTTGATTAAAATGTAATATTTTAATTAGTACCAGTCTTGATATGGCTTGATTAAATTGTAATATTTTAATTAGTACCAGTCTTGATATGGCTTGATTAAAATGTAATATTTAATTGGTACCAGTCTTAATATGGCTTGATTAAAATGTAATATTTAAATTAGTACCAGTCTTGATATGGCTTGATTAAATTGTAATATTTTAATTAGTACCAGTCTTGATATGGCTTGATTAAAATGTAATATTTAATTAGTACCAGTCTTAATATGGCTTGATTAAAATGTAATATTTTAATTAGTACCAGTCTTGATATGGCTTGATTAAATTGTAATATTTTAATTAGTACCAGTTTTGATATGGCTTGATTAAAATATAATATTTAATTAGTACCAGTCTTAATATGGCTTGATTAAAATGTAATATTTTAATTAGTACCAGTCTTAATATGGCTTGATTAAATTGTAATATTTTAATTAGTACCAGTTTTGATATGGCTTGATTAAAATATAATATTTAATTAGTACCAGTCATGGACCTTCTTGTTTAAAATGTGATATGCAAGGTAAGAGAAGATCCTTTCAGTTATTTACTTTCAGTTATTTTTTTGTCAAGGTGATGTCAAATGCCACAGTGTGGACTAATATTGCCATGGTAACAGCAACTGATGCAGACCATGATCCAATCATTTATGACATAGCAGGTAACAGGATTTTCATTGTTTTCTGAAATTTGTCAAATGTTTTTGCTTCTTGTATGAACTGTTAGATTTCCCATTCTTTTTTCAACTGTATGTATGCATGTATTGTTATGACTCTGCAGTCTTAAACTAAGTAACAGAAAAGATTTGTAAAATTTAACAAATAATTTATTTCCCTAGAATACAAAGTGAAAATTTAAAAAGAACTTACAATATTGTGAATTGAATCCCAAATAGTTCTAAAAGTTCTATCACAAGTCCAAAAGTATAGAGTTCCAAATGAATTTCATTGGTGTTCTGAATAATTTTCAAATTTGAATGTGCTGATGTGCCAGTAACCTGGAATTTAGTATTATGTTAACAGTCTTCATGTATTACAATGATATAATTTTAAATGTCCTCGAATGAATTCACAATGATCCCAAAATAGTGACTACCTATTGAGTGAATAACTTGAATAAAATCCTCTCAGATATTAAATGAAACACAACTTAAACCGATTTCCCTAAGAATGATGTTTAGATATGGAAAGGGTAATCTTGAAGTAAACAACTTTTTATACCCCTCCACTTGACCTAAGTCATCTTATTGGAAAATTCATTTCTGGAACCTTCTAAGGTCATAATCAAACCTGTTTCAATAACTTAAACTGAAATAACATGTTTACAATTAATAATTGTCTTAATACATAACTTATAATGATAGACAAATATTAGCTATGTATTGTTGTTTACAAAATAAATGTCACTAGTTAGGTAAGCCCTTATAATCTGTAATCGTGAACAAAACAAATTAAACACACAATGCAAATTAAATATACATAACAGTATGTATGTATGTATGTATCTTTGTATGTGTGTGTGCATGTATGCATGCATGCATGCCTGTATGTTGTTGTTGTTGTTGTAGGGCTTAATGCCATTTTTCAGCACACGATAGGCTATACATGGCAGCCCGTATTATGGTGGAGGAAGAAACCGTGAAATCCCCGGAAAGAACCACCAACCCACGAGAAGCTACTGGCAAGCTTTCTCACATATCCACATTGGCCGAATCCCCGAGACTTGAACCCATGCAGACAGAGGTGAGATGGCAGTGATCCGTAACGGAGAGCGCTTTAGACCACTCGGCCACTCAGGGCCCCTGCCTGTATGTATGTTGTATGTATGTATGTATGTATGTATGTATGTATGTATGTATGTATGCATAGAATTTAATGCCACATCAGCACAGCCCTGGCTATTCAGTGCCATGCATGTTTAGGTATTCAGAATGGTATACAAAATGAAGATAAAGGCAGAATGGGTCAAATATTTCAAATACAAAATCAAATCCTTTCAAAATGTCCAAGACTTTAAAAGCTAGAACATAATCATAGAACATTACCAAGGTGTAAATCTGAGTTCTGTTCATCACCTCTTTCAACATGCAGGAAGGTACATCAAGCCAATTCCACATTCCCAAGCCCATGGGGTTTCAAATGTCAAAGAATGTACTATCAGACCAATTCTTCATTCCATGGCCCATGGGGTTTCAAATGTCAGAGAATGCACTATTGAGTTAATTCTACATTCTCTGGGTCATGGGGTTTCAAATATCAAAGAATGCACTATCAGGTCAATTCTACATTCCCAAGCCCACAGAGGGTTTCAGATGTCAAAGAATGCACTATCAGGCCAATTCTACATTCCCAAGACCACCGGGGATTTCAAATATTAATGAATGCACTACTTAACAGCACTACTTTCTTCTGCTCATTTAACACTTACATCTTAATAAGGTTTTTGAAATTGCAGAATCTTGTAATTTTATCTGTTTTTGAAATCACAGTATCTCATAATCTTATCTGTGAATTGCTATCAAAGTTGATTCAGCATGGGTAATTAAAGAACTAAGTTGACTGTTGGGTTGAGAGCTAAAGGTAAAAGCATATGCAGGGGTATGGGTAACAATAAAGACTATGGTCAAGAGGATCACTAACGTCCTAAATGTTTTGGTCTTTTATTTTTGGGTCTTGTGGTACTCTTTCAGCAGATCTAATACAGTAAAACTTGTTGTAGCAGACACTGCCATCTAAAGGACACACATTCATAAAGGACGAGATTTATGAACCCGAATTTTTAATGAGATAATTCAACTTATTATAAAGGACACAAGTCCATTCAAGGCAAAATTGAGGTCTATGGAGTTTTCTGTAGACCAGCTTCAGGTAATTCATGCATATAATTTGAAAACTTGATTTTCAAAAGACATTATCTAGACATCACTTTTTTAATTTCCTCTCAAGTAATAGAAGATATTAATTTTCTTGTTTTATCAGAAGGGAATGAGGACAGTATGTTTCTTCTCAATCCTGTGTCAGGTGAGATATACTTGATGAAGAATCTGGACTATGAGAGGAGATCTTCATATATGCTCCTCATAAATGCCATAGATGGAGGTTCACCATCTCTGTCAGGCAACACCACAGTCACCATAACAGTTCTTCATGTTGGCAATACCCCTCCAGTGTGTATTTCCAGTCTGTTCTCAGCTCCTGTCAGTGAGGTGACTAGAATTGGGGATGTGGTAAGAGTTTATTACTGTTATTGACATTAACCTTTTTAGGGCTGGCAAAATTTTCTAGCCAGGTGACCTGGGACAAAAAAAGAATTTTGTTTATCAAGTAAATTTTCTTGTTACATGCTTCAAGAAAACTGTCAGTTCCAGTTGGGAAGCACATTTTCAGTTATTTTCCAGCACTGTTTGTCTAGCAGTTTAAGATGTTTAATTATTTTACTGGGTGTGCCAGAAAATGACTGCTCTATGGAATTTTCTGTTTCAGATCTTGCTTCAGTTAAAACAGTAATAGTTGATGGGTGAACACTGTTTTATTTAATAATTTTTTAACCTCCTTGGAAATTTGTTATTTTCAAATTAATTAATATTTGACTTCATGTTAGATTGAGTATTTATGCAATTTATTCAATGAAGAAATAGAATCCCAAGTATCATTTATACAGCATTGAAAATACATTACACTAATGGTATTGTTATGCAGCCTTAAAAATATATTACTCTAATGTTATCCTTTATACAGCCTTGAAAACACATTACACTAAGGTATTATGTATACAGCCTTGAAAACACATTACACTAAGGTATTATGTATACAGCCTTGAAAACACATTACACTAAGGTATTATGTATACAGCCTTGAAAATACATTACACCGATGGTATTATTTGCCTTGAAAATACATGACATTAAGTGGTCAGCAAATTAATATTGTGTTCATAATTGATTTTCTCGATTATTATGAAGGAAATAATGAAAGGAAGGGATCAACAGAAAGATGCTCATAAAAACTACATAAGTAGATATGTAGATACATAAGTAGATACGAAGTATACTGTTGTTTCAATGACATTCACATCTATTGAGTTTAAATTATCTAGTCAGTCACAATTCATAAAAAGTGCATTTATTACAACAATGTCAAGTTTATGCATCACATTGACATTACACATAACTGTTACCTGTGTCACTTTGACATTACACATAGCTGTTACATGTGTCACATTGACATTACACATAGCTGTTACATGTGTCACATTGACATTACACATAGCTGTTACCTGTGTCACATTGACATTACACATAGCTGTTACATGTGTCACATTTACATTACACATAACTGTTACTTGTGCCACACTGACATTTCAAATAGCTGTTATTTGTGCCACACTGACATTAAACATAGCTGTTACTTGTGTCAGACTGACATTACACAGCTGTTACTTGTGTCACATTGACATTACACATAGCTAATACTTGTGTTACATTAATGTCATATACAGCTGTCACATCCTGAACAGAATCTAAAACTTGTATTCAGACAAGAAATTTATAAAATCTGTTAAACAATACAATAGAAAGGCTCATGGCTTTTAGTGTTAAACTTGTTAATAAATTTCAGATTATTAACACACATAATATTCTCTATAACTGACATTTTACTTGATTATATATTGTAGCTTAAAAATTCCTCATGGTACCAAAAGACTTTGAGTCAAAATGTAATTTTCCTATAACAAGATACGGACTGTAACATAGTGTACTAAATTTATTTGCTTTAGTAGCAAGTCCCCATTATGTATCTGTAACATGCAGAAATTTGTAATAGGGAGTTTATCTGTTCATTCCTGTAATAGGGAGTTTATCTGTTCATTCCTGTAATAGGGGTTTATCTGTACATTCCTGTAATAGGGAGTTTATCTGTTCATTCCTGTAATAGGGAGTTTATCTGTACATTCCTGTAATAGGGAGTTTATCTGTTCATTCCTGTAATAGGGAGTTTATCTGTACATTCCTGTAATAGGGAGTTTATCTGTACATTCCTGTAATAGGGAGTTTATCTGTTCATTCCTGTAATAGGGAGTTTATCTGTTCATTCCTGTAATAGGGAGTTTATCTCTTCATTCCTGTTTCAGGTGGCAGAGTTGAACTGTAATGACACAGATTTGGCAGATGTTCTCACCTACAGTATAGTGTGGGGAAATACCAACATGGCTTTTAGTGTAAATAGTACTGGTGCTGTCTTAGTCAATGAAGGTAAATGGTTCTAGTACAGACATGGCTTTCAGTGTAAATAGTACTGGTACAGGCATGGCTTTCAGTGTAAATAGTACTAGTACCGATATGGCTTTCAGTGTAAATAGTCCTTGTTCAGACATGGCTTTCAGTGAAAATAGTACTAGTACAGACATGGCTTTCAGTGTAAATATTACTAGTACAGACAGGGGCCCCGAGTGGCCAAGTGGTCTAAAGCGCTCTCCGTTACAGATCACTGCCATCTCACATCTGTCTGCGTGGGTTCGAGTCTAGGATTCGGCGAATGTGGATATGTGAGAAAGCTTGCCAGTAGCTTCTCGTGGGTCGGTGGTTCTTTCCGGGGATTTCCCGGTTTTTTCCTCCACCATTAATACTGGCCGCCAAGTATAGCCTATCGTGTGCTGAAAAATGGCGTTAAGCCCCACAACAACAACAACAACAACTAGTACAGACATGACTTTCAGTGTAAACACAAATTGGCTTTCTTTGTAAATAGTACTAGTACAGACATGGCTTTCAGTGTAAATAGTACTAGTACAGACATGGCTTTCAGTGTAAATAGTATTGGTGCTGTCTTAGTCAATGAATGTAGTTCATATTTTCCCAAACAAATGCAGTAACCTTTTCATTATATATTCATTTCATTGTCCTTCCTAAGGCTTAATAATAAAGAAATACACTACCAGAAACAAAGTAATTGAATTTACATTGTATTTCAAAATAAATACACATTCATCAATACACAGTAACAATATATTAAGGCACACATAGCACTGCCCAATGATCATTGAACTTTGTCGCATGCGTGACATTAGTTTTATAAATTCTCATTTTGGTCTACTTAAAATTGAAATTTAGAGTCATATTTACATCAGTCTCATCATTACTATAATGCATTGCATCATATCTCATCATTACTATGATGTATTGCATAATCTCATCATTACTATGATGTATTGCATAATCTCCTCATTACTATAATGCATTGCATATCTCATCATCACTATGATGTATTGCATAATCTCATCACTATGATGCATTGCATAATCTCATCATCACTATGATGTATTGCATCAATCTCATCATTACTATAATGCATTGCATAATCTCATCATTACTATGATGTATTGCATAATCTCATCATTACTATAATGCACTGCATAATCTCATCATCACTATAATGTATTGCATCAATCTCATCATTACTATGATGTATTGCATAATCTCATCATTACTATGTATTGCATAATCTCATCATTACTATGATGTATTGCATAATTTCATCATTACTATAATGCATTGCATCATATCTCATCATTACTATGATGTATTGCATAATCTCATCATTACTATAATGCATTGCATAATCTCATCATCACTATAATGTATTGCATCAATCTCATCATTACTATGATGCATTGCATCATATCTCATAATTACTATAATGTATTGCATAATCTCATCATTACTACGATGCATTGCATCATATCTCATCATTACTATAATGTATTGCATAATCTCATCATTACTATAATGTATTGCATAATCTCATCATTATTATAATGTATTGCATAATCTCATCATTACTATGATGTATTGCATCATATCTCATCATTGCTATAATGTATTGCATAATCTCATCATTACTATGATGCATTGCATCATATCTCATCATTACTATGATGTATTGCATAATCTCATTATTACTATAATGCATTGCATAATCTCATCATCACTATGATGTATTGCATCAATCTCATCATTGCTATGATGCATTGCATATCTCATCATTACTATGATGTATTGCATCCATCTCATCATTACTATAATGTATTGCATAATCTCATCATTACTATAATGCATTGCATCATATCTCATCATTACTATAATGTATTGCATAATCTCATCATTACTATAATGCATTGCATAATCTCATCATTACTATAATACACTGCATAATCTCATCATCACTATAATGCATTGCATAATCTCATTACTATGATGCATTGCATCCATCTCATCATTACTATGATGTATTGCATCCATCTCATCATTATTTTGATGTATTGCATAATCTCATCATTACTATAATGCATTGCATATCTCATCATTACTATAATGCATTGAATCATATCTCATCATTACTATGATGTATTGCATCATCTGATGGGGCCCCGAGTGGCTGAGTGGTCTAAAGCGCTCTCCGTTACGGATCACTGCCATCTCACCTCTGTCTGCGTGGGTTCGAGTCGAAGATTCGGCGAATGTGGATATGTGAGAAAGCTTGCCAGTAGCTTCTCGTGGGTCGGTGGTTCTTTCCGTGGATTTCCCGGTTTCTTCCTCCACCATTAATACTGGCCGCCATGTATAGCCTATCGTGTGCTGAAAAAATGGCGTTAAATCCTACAGCAACAACAACAGCATCATCTGATCTCATCACTATAATGCATTGCATCTCATCTCATCTCATCAATAGTACAATGTATTACATCGCTTCATCTCATCATTACTACAATGCATTGCATCATCTCATCTCATCATTATTATGATGTATTGCATCATCTCATTACTGTGATATATTGCATCATCTTATCTCATCATTAACATGATACATTGCATTATCTCATCATTAACATGATGTATTGCATCACTTCATGTTATCATTACTATGATGCATTGCATCATATCATCTCATTAATACATAGAGGATCTCAAATGGGTAATGATTTAATATTGAATTTATGAAACGAGTTGAATAATGTTCAGCATTTGCAAGCCTTGACAAGCAAAAGCTGGACATTATTCAACGAGTTTCATAAATTTAATATTAAATCATTACCCATTTGAACTTCTTTTTATCACATAGTTTTTATTTCATTGGAAATTATTTAGATGGAAAGAAGAATGAATAATTTCGTTCATTCCGACAAACGATGCACCTTTCAATTGTTGTGCATAAAAAAATAGTTCCAACCAAAGTTGAACTAGTATTGACATTTAAAAGTAGATTATACTTTTCTTACAAACTATAAATCAAAGGACAAGTGTCCTTCCGAAAAAACAGAACATTTTACAGACAAAATCATTTTTCAACACAGAATGTCCAATGTATGTGATGTTGCATTGTTTGATACAATACACATACAGTTGACGATCCATGTTTACATAACCTTAAAGTGTCACTTTCACAGCTAATCATTATGTTGATATTGTGATATTCATATGAAAGAAGGTTTACTGGGTGCAGAAATTCCCATATTTAATGTAATTGCGACAGGAGATTTGCAGTGTTTGATTTAGAACAATAGACTATAGAATATGCAAACAAATTTCATTTTGACTCAGAATTGTATCGCATATTTACCACGTAAATATTCAGTGGTTGGATAAACTTCTGTCAGTTTGGAGACTGGTTTATGTCCACATTCTTTCTGTGAAAAGTGGTGAGTTTATTTACTTCTGTAAGTTAACATTTAAACCGCGCTTGTATATAGGGTGGATTCCATGCTACAGATATACCTCCTCCCTCAACCCACCACCCCACACAAGCAATAACTGTAGTTTTACTTGTTGTTATTGCTTTTGTCTTGTGGTTTTGGCCATTTTTCATGTTATGATATGTTATATATGATACAACAAACAACCGTGGAGGTAAATTAGCGTATTGAAACAGATGAGACCATTTTTTCCCAATTCCCTTTCGCGAGTGAATTAAAAAGATGGCAGCCAAAAATAATCATTGAAAACAAAAATTCCAGAAGACGGGTTAAAAAAGTTTTCCCACAATCACAGCCAATCAGTAAATAGAATCCTGCACAATAATTTCATGGGCTTTTTTGGACCAATCAGAATCACATAAAGTGATATTTTTTTAACATGTGGTAATATCAAAAATATGAAACTGCACATACTATAGGAAAACTATACCTCCTATGTGATAAAATGTATTGCATCATCTCATGTCAGCATTACTATAATGCATTACATCACTTCATCTCATTATTACTATGCTGTATTGCATCAGCTCATCTCATTACTACAATGCATTCAGCTCATCATCTAGTCAAATCACTTGTCTAAATTTTGGGAAAGTCTCAACCTTCCATTACAGGGTAAATTCTGTTTTGTTACCAGATCCTTGTTGGGTGAAGCTGGTTTTATGGAGACATGCAAAAGATCTTTTTAAATGAGACTAACAAGACATGGGTATCACTTCTCAGGTGATGATGACATCATTGGTATCAGCACTATTATAATTTTTTATCATATTTTTGTGCTTAATGTTTTCAAAGTATAAATATATTTTGTGGCATGGTCTGGAGTCATAATTTGTCAAGATCAGTTTGTGCCATGTAACTCGTGTTGTTTTTATTCTCAGGATTTTTTCACACAAGCTGCAACTGAGAGCATTCTTGATTGTAATCAGCAACACACACACACAGATACACATACAGAGAATAACAATTATTTCTTCTTTACAAGGTAGAGAGTAATGTTTTTTTATTTAATTAAAAAGAGAATTAAAATGCACATAGCATTGTCTTTTCTTCCATTATTCAGCCCTAGATTATGAATCTGGCCCACAGAGCTACTCTCTAGAGATAGAAGTCAGTGATGCTACTAGTTTGCTGACTGTGCTTGTTGATGTATATGTGACTATGGAAAATGAGCACAGTCCAGAATTTAACATATCCCAGACTGTATTTCTAGCAGAAGATACAGCTGTTGGAACCAGTCTATGGACCTGCACAGCTTCAGATGAAGATCTGGAACCTTACGGCATTTCTTCTTACAGCATTGCCTCAGGTAAACGGCTTTAGAATTCAGTCCTTGATATAACCAGGATTTTCTTGATTATTCAGTCCAACCTGTGAACAACACAAACCTCTGTAATGCAGGTTCACATTTCAAACTTGTTTCTCCTTTAAATACATTCCCCAATCAAATTTATTGTTTGGAAGTAACTCTGCTACCTCTCAAATTGCTGCATTTATAGAAAGATGAAAAATGTAATCTTTCCTGTCCATATTCCCAATTTACAAAGGGAAGAAACTCTTCCCAGTTTTTCTCCTTACTTTCCTCACAACCACTTGGTGGCTGTGGTTGCTTACTCAGTTTATAGCTTTTGATTACTATGACATACATCCTATGTTTCACCTCTTACAGGATCCAAGTTAATCTTGTGGACTATTGACTCTCAATTAATTAACAAAATTGATATCATATTGCATGTGTGTGTGTGTGTGTATATATATATATATATATATAT
>JAECUM010008048.1:0-80999 GCA_016617855.1 Megalonaias nervosa | reverse complement strand
ATATATATATCAGAACCACTGTTGTTCAAAGACAATAAATTAAAATACATGAGGAAATAGATATATAAACAATAGACACAAATAAACCATTTGATCAACTGGTAAGCGAAGCATACGTATAGCATTATGAACAGTTGCTCTATCTATAGCCAATCTTATAACCTATTTTATGGGGGGGGGGTCTGCTAATTTAAAATAGGTTTTATAAATATTGGTAAGTATTTGTTTCAAATTATCCAAAACGCAGAAAAAAGCATTTCCTGGGATTATTGATAGTGTAATAAATTAGTTGCTTTGGACTCCTGTTCAAGTCACTTCTTTCTTGGTTGAACAGGTTACTCTGCTTGTTTTGGCTTCAGTGGGTTTGTTATTTGCATTTTTGTGCCAAGGAGTAAAGATGGTATCAGAAGTTATTAAACGTTAGCAAAGCTTGTTGCCGTAGATATGCTGCGAAATCTTATATATCTGTGCATTTTCACAATGTAAATGGCAAATTGGATGTAAATCCCAAATTCATCATACACTTTCCATTTCAAGAGTACGTTCATTCACTGGTCATTCGTTTTGTCTTCAGACCTATTCATTTTCGTGTTTGCCATTTTGTTTGTCTGATGGAGATATCTATATTATCTTCCACCAAACCTAACAGTTTATAAATGACTGCATCAACCAAAAGTACTTTCCTTATTGCAATATTTCCTCGTTTAGTTTAGATAGTTGGCCTTTTCCAAAACAGTTTCATATCTTAAAATTCTCTTTCCTCGGCTTTAAATTTAAGTGTTCTAAATGTATATGACGTCAGATCAGCGATTAGACTGATCAATAATCTCATATATATATATATATATATATATATATATATATATATATATATATATATATATATATATATATATATATATATATATATAGTCAAAATGTACATATATCTATCAATCCAACATATATCTATCAATCCAACATTGTATTTTTCATATATATGCATGTCACTAAAGACTGTCGACGACCCACTTGACTCACCTAAACTCTTTTGTAGGAAATAGAGTCTTTCAGTTAATCATTCTTTCAAAATGTAATGCGTCTTATTTTCTTCTTGTGCCGTTTATACTGTTCCAACAATTGATTGACATGCGTGTAAGCAACTGGACTTTCGGGATCATAGAGTAAAGATGTTCATAGTAATTTTCTTTGTAGATATTTAAAATGGTGCAAAAAATATACACGGGATATTGTACACTCAACAAATTGTCTTTTATGTGTTATCAACAAGGCAACAGGACGGTAGTCCAAACAGGTACTTTCCATCTCTGGCTACCTGCGTCAATATTTCCTCTACGCTCTTGAATATGCCTAAACCAAAATATATCATGAACGAGCCAATGAAATAAGCTGTTACACATCACCGGAAGTGACCTCTTAGAATATGTTTGGAAGAAAAAGTCTGATTAGCTCATGCAGCCAGCACGAATGATGATTTTGGGTCAGCTTTCTGAGAATATTTTACTAGGGTTCGCAGCGATTGGTTCAACATGTTTATACATATCCATGAAAAACAAGAAAATCTTATCTCAGGCAGCAACAAGTGAAAAGATAGCGCACTATATTAATGCATGCAACTTCACTACATCCGTGAGCCGATGTGTTTCCTTCGTAGCGAACGTTAAACTATACCACCAACAATATCGTGGCACATATGTCAAAAATTGGAGCCAGGCCGTTTTATTTCCCTTTAAATATACTTGATTGAAGATTATAAATAATCTATATTTAGAACTTTTTAAAGATGTCTGACAGTATCGAAACGGTGAATCCATACACGTTCCATTTCCAAATTAATACTGAATTATGCCCTTTGTACAGGCCCGGCCGTAGGATGTGCGGGGCCCAAGGCAACATGCAGTGCCCAAGGCAGCAAGCGATGAACGCGGGGCTACAAGCAAAAAAACTGCATTCGGAGAAGCGCAGGGCCCAAGGCGGTTGCCTCATTCGCCTTGCCCTAGGGCCGGGCCTGCCTTTGTCCAATTATTATACCAAGTTCTTAAGATTTTAAAATTGTATAACATCAGATTTAGAGGATACTTTTTCATTATTTTGATAAATGTATTGTTCGAACGAAGCAACATTGAGGCGATGGTGCATTTTTAAATTGCACGATGCTTTTGTTTTGATATTTTTGTCAGTTTTCTGCAAATAATAAGTATAATTATAAAAAATTATTTTACATCCATTGTTATTTTATAGGCAATTTTCAGTACATATTCAGGAGTAACAATCTGGTTAAGACCAATGAAATAACAGTGTGAACATCTGAGTCTATTAAATTTAGTTGATGAACCATGACTGTTAAACATTTAAAAACCTTAACTGATTTTATATTGAAATGTGTTGAAATTGCGATGTCTGATGTCAGAACCAACATGCCCTACTCTCCAGTTACATTTTTCATCAGCTTCGCCATCTGTTATTATTTATGTTTATGTACATACGTTAAGTTCTTCCATTCAGTTCATTTCTTCACTGTGTTCCCTATGTAATATCTATACACTGACAAGGCAATGTAAATAATTGTTACTTAACCTTTCTATACTTATATATTTTCTTTAACTTCTACTTTTATCATATTCTTTCATTATGCAGTTTTTAAAAGTTCACTTATGTGCTACCAAATATGACTTTTCTGTCCTAATACCAAGCATCAACATCACTTCATATTTAAAATAATATACTTACATATACCATTGAAAACGAAACATGCAGCTAGAAATTATATGCAACAAAATAAACCAAATTCCTTGTTTTTCACACATTACATGCATATTAACCTTACAACTTTGATACACGTCATTACTTCTGTGTACTCATATGGTACTTGTCTAAAGTACCAGTCTTATTCAAGTTTGGTATCAGTTTGCCTTTCTTCATACACTCTGCGCCATCGCCATTAAGTAAATGTTTCTGCTATGCGGTGATTTACTGTCCAAGTTTGGATATTATCCTTACGCCAACCAACTCAGACGTCGTGTCTGTATGTTAAGGTTTAAAAAAAAATAGTTCCAAACACTTGGCTCCATTCCTTCATTTATTTTTTTGATTTGCTAAGGTCATTCTCATATATCTCTTGACTTTTATTTAAACTAAGTTCAATTCTTCGTAAAAAAAAATAAAAACAAAATACGCTAACCTGTTTTTGCATAACGTAAAATTTCCGATAACTTTCGGAGGTAAGTTAATCTTACAGTCCCGAATCGCACAGTGCCTAAGTAGAAATGTTCGATTTTGAAAAAACAGGAACTTGCGAAGTTGATTTCTTCATGATATGAGAGGCAGTCCAATGTTGTCGGGCATTCCAGTCCATTTATAATGTACATATCTGGTAGACCATTCCGCTATTATGGTATGCATATCGTCCTTAGGTTTTTCTGGATACTTTCTTATTTTGACCGCCCACCCCCAAATTTTAAGTTAAGGACATTAGGCTAATAAGCACAAGCTGTTTATAACTTCACATTAAAAAGAAAGATATACTTTTCTAACGTACCTCTTATTCAATCTAACTTTGAAACTTTGTTTTCCATGGAATCCATCTCTAGTTTTGTACATTTTTTGAAATTAAATTTACCTTACAAAGTTTACTAGATTTTCGACTTTTTCTCAAAATTTATGCATTTACCCGCATCTGGGGTTTTATTTTATTGTTGTTCATATTTCAGTGTAGCTCTTTCCATGGATCGAAGTAGGTGGGTTTTACAGGTTAGTGCGGTCGTACTATGGGATTTTTAAGTTTAGTGTTGTATCCCTTACACAAGTTTACTGGTGTGCAACTATTAAACCACTCCATTTATCGGATTTCCTTTTCCCTCAGTGTGCTCATTATGTCGACACCTGAGGCATATAAAGAGACTGAATTAGATGCAAGTTGTACAATAGACGTCAAATAAATCAAGTACAACAAGAAAATGGAGAAGAAATAGGAAATGTTTGTGGTTAGTTTACTTTGAAAATAACTCATACCCCAGTGTTTTTCATTTCTGGGAGAGAAATATACATTTCCTCGATGACCTCGCTAATATTACAAATATCCGGGTCAAAATCATCACGTGACTAGAAACTTTATAGCCGATGAGGTCATGCCTGTAGGAAAAGAAAAGCTCTCTGTGCGTTTAATTGTTCACTTATTTATCTCCCCGTGATAAAATCGGAAGGATCGGCTTTCTTTCCTTTCGGTATATGAAAATATAACAGTTACGTGTGGTACAAATCTCCTCCCGGATGTTATTGGCGAAGTAACATGATTTAATTTGGAAATTTTAGAGTATCTTTTACTTTCATTATTTCTCTAACTCATAGGCAAGTTGGAAAGGAATTTATGTTTACCAATTTTCACGCTTAATTTGTCGACAGCAAGTAAATAAACAACTCAGCCTAATGGGCCTTACCAACTGACACGTGTGAAGTGCAATCGGTTGAAATACATGTATTGAAATACGCTTATGTCCACAACGTATATTATCCTTTTACTTTCTGTTCTTTCACCCGGCTGAGTTTTGCGTTTATCCTAAGCATTGTTTGTCTTGTACGGTTTTGAGATGAATTGCAGCGGAACAGTTTTTTAAAAATAAACAAACTTTACAAGTTCCGGTTTATTTTGAAAACCGATCACTTCTATTTAGGCATTGTGGGATTGTGGACTGCAAGATTTACTTACCTCCGGTACTGCAGAGCTTTACGACGTGCAAAACTACGCACCTCCGAAAATGAAGATTTCACAATGGATGTGTTCAATATGCATCGGCAATTTTACGATTTGCAAAAACACATATTAACACACTTTTAAGAAAGAATTCTTCTTAGTTTAAAATTACTTACAAGATATGTATTAGATTGACTTCAGAAGTCATGAAACTTAACAAAGTAATGGGGATACTTGTTTGGAAATAATTTTTTGCTCTTAAAGTAGACGTGAAAAATAAGATTAAAAAGGCACTTAATAAAGACAAAATAAGTGGAACAATAAAAAATTAAAGCAAAATAATAAAGAAATGAATGTAAAAATGAAAAAAAAATTACAAACCGAAAGTTACATTGAAAATATGTGGATATAATAGATAATAGTACACAAACTGCCGACCATTGCTTTCTATTTGTATCTGCTTACACACACACACACACACACACACACACACACACACACACACGCACACACACATGACAACAGTGTAGATGAACTCCTTAAGCATTTTTTAAGTATTTGGTATGGAAGGATATAGTTTATTGGAAAAGTATATCAAAAACGAAAGGGAAAGTTCGCCTCTCCACAGGTTCAACATAATAATATGTCAGCTGAATTATAGATGCGCGTCGCGTCAGAACTCCAGTCACTGCCACGCTCTATTTCCTAATTTATGCGATGTTCTTCACATCAAAAGTTGAGATTAAGTTCACTTAGAGATAGTTTTGGTCTTCTAAAATTTATCTTTCTTAAAACGGGCATTTTTAATCTCATTTTTTTATATTTTTGCTTAGATGAGTATCGTGGCGAAGTAGAAAATGTTTTGTTTTTTTTACAAAAACAGAAGATCTAACATTTACGATGCACAGCAGTAAGTATGTTTTAATTTTTGTATAGATTTCATTGAAAAATTCGGCAACTTCTACAAGTTTGCGCAGCAGAACCAAACCTCAAACACGTTTACAGGACATTTACACATTCATTGAGTGTTATGATTTTTTAAAGATGTATCTATCAAAATAACTTCATTGTGTCGTTTGTTTGTAAATATATGGCAGTACACTCAACAGTTATGGTTGATATGGGTTTTTTCTACAAGTTATGGGAAATTATATTTTGTTCTTAATAATCTGGCATGCAAAATTATGTTTTCCTCATGAATGTCTGATTTAAGGAATATTGGGGGACAATAAGGGTGAAAGGTATTTGGGAAACTATGGTGCTTTATGGTAGCACTACGGAATAAATTGGGTGTATGGTGGAAACTCCATGGAAAGTTTAGTTCTGATTGGGACGATAATGCGACATTATGAGGGTCTATATGAATTTAACATTAAAGATGTCACTTCGGGATATGAGAACGTAACATTTTGTTTGTGACTTTATAGGGGTTCTTAGAAATTAACATTACGTTTGGGACATTAAAGGGGTCTTAGAAATCAACATTGCGTTTGGAACATTATATTGGTTCTTATAAATTAACATTACATCTGGGACATTATAGGGTTCTTAGAAATTAACATTGCGTTTGGGACATGATATGGGGTTGTTAAAATTAACATTGCGTTTGGGACATTATATGGGTTCTTAGAAATTAACATTACATCTGGGATATTATAGGGGTTCTTGGAAATTAACGTTGCGTTTGGGACATAATATGGGGTTGTTAAAATTAACATTGCGTTTGGGACATTATAGGTATTCTTAGAAATTAACATTGCGTTTGGGACATCGAGACAATATGGAGCATATGGGAATTTGACATTACGCCATGGTTTGTATGGCGAATATGGAAATTTAAAATTACGTATGGGCCACTCTGGGTGTTATGTAACTGTAACATTAGCATTCGTCAACTATGGCAGTTATTGGAATTGAACATTACGGATGACACTACTTCGTTCTGTGGAAATGTAATATTACGGATGGCATGATGGGGATCTATGGAAATTAATGTTTTGGGCTTCCATGGAGACCAATAGAAATTTATCTTTATGGGTTGCTGTGGGGGGGGGGGGACTGTGGGAACTACTGGAGTGTATAGTAATTTATCATTATGTTTGGGACACTATGGAGTCCATGTGAATTCAATATTACGTTTGGGCCAGTATGATAAAATCTGACATTATATTTACGAATTCATACTCACTCGGAACCAGTTTTCAATGTCAGATCTATAATCCAAGCATATTTTTAAAATACATCGATTGCATTAAAAAAAAATTACTTGTAACCTCTATCGTACGTAACCAAGCGTGAAACGTCAGCCATGTATGCTTCTGCTTGATGATCAATACATACTGCCACTGTCTTACTTCTTAGACATTTGCGTCAAATATCACGCACACGTCGAATCGTCGCACCACGGGAGGTGGATACTTTGAGCTTTTTGTTTGTACAACCATAATTTTTTGTTAATATTCTATGCAGGGTTGTAGAAATGCTAGCCATGAGTGGCACCATGCTCAAATTCTCAAATGATTTTTGATGGCGAAAATCATTTCTTCTGTTTTTGTCGTGATTGTGATTGTGGTTGTTAATTTTGCTGCGATTCAGTTGTGTCTACGATCATGCCTAAACGGGTGATCAGTTTTTCTTCACATCTATATCCACTTCTTTTCTTGTCCCTGTGGGGGTGAAGTCTATATCGACTTTTCGACCCACGCAATCATTTTTTGTCAAATCGGAATAGTTTTGAACCTGGCTGCAATAATTGATGTTGCTTGTGTCATGGTTTTATTTTGGCTGCCCGTGTTTGGAAACTTACCATAGGTTCTCTCTTTCTTTTTCTTCCAGTTCGATGACATTGAATTATTCGCCAACTTTAGGGATTTCCCTATTGCAGCTTGTGGAAAATTGGTTTCGTTCATTCCTATAGAGAATTGTTTCCATTCTACGTCTTCAAGTCGTTGACGGTATGTGAGAGCATCCTTGACCAAATCCACTATGTTTTGATCCGGGAATCGGTTTTCTTTGATTCACTAAACGTTATTGTTCGTCGTAATACAGGTGAGGATAATCGTTTCGAAGCAAACAAGCTTTCCTTTCAGAACTTATTCTGGCGCTTGCTATTATAGTGTATTGTGTGTCAAATAGGAGTCTGCTGCGCTTCTGCTTTTTTTTCTTTGGTCTTGCAATCCTTGAGAGCATTTCAATTTGTTTTGCTCTCTCGGATACAGATTTCTGGTGAAATGTTTGAAGACTTTTGCAATAATAGTCCATATTGATGAGATTGTTCTGTAACTAACAAGCCCGATCAATACATCAAAAGCTGTAGTCCTTGTTGTACGTCAGCTATTTTTATTGCTATTACGATTTGGTGAAAAGTGCGGTATCCATTGCTCGTATCAACGGTAGAATTAAATCCACCGTTTCGTAAAGGACCAGAGTTTAATTTCGTCCCTCCATAGAGTAAAGTTTTGTACCAATGACGTCATTAAAAGTGACCCTTCCTTTTAACTTCAAAAACGGATTTCATTACTCCTCTTAGTATGAGACAAGCTCTCGCTCCTAACATTGGAACAGCTACTCGCTCCTAACATTGGAACAGCTACTTTGGCCAACAATTTTGCGATCAGTATTGAGACAAAATCCTTCCTTGATGAAAGAGAATATTTTCCTTTTAGGTAACTGGGGTGTCTTTTCACCATGTTCTAAACGATGTAACATTGTCGTCCAGATAGCTGATGAAGAGTTTTTGTCACAACAATCACACAAAGTATCAATGATTTCTTTGTTAGCCTGTATGAATGATCTGTTTTGCATGAGTGCTTTAACTTTGGGTAATATCAACAACACATCCCAATGCTCGGCTAAACAAGCGGGGGTGGGGGCTGGGAGGTAAGTATCTCCTAATTTTTCTATTCTTCAGACGATGATATCGACGATGATGTCATGAAATCTTTTGAGATGACGTTTTGTCAAGGTGACTGATGCGAAAATTTGAAAAGACTTCTTTTATACAAGTTCACGTGACCACAAATTGTCAGGGCGTCGTACAAGCTTTATTCTGGATACTGGACGAGAAGAAAAATCAGTTTTCACAACTAAATTTTATAAAACATCCATTTTTCTTAGGCAGTGCTACTTTCTAGCAGCAGCAGGAACAGAAGAAGTTGAAGAAGCATGAGGAGGACGAGCTTTTATGAAGTGTTGCCCATTTGGCTGTCGTGTTCAACAAAGTTTGAAACTCTTCTTAAATTGGGTAAAGTATTTATCATCAAGAAACGGAATGGATGACAAGGACACAGACAATAGTGTTTTTGCTTACGCTACTTCTGGAGCTATACCTCTAATGGCTGCTGGTTGAGGTTTATGTTGGTACGTGTGCGTTCCGGCTGCAGTACCTCTCTTTATTTCATAGGTTTCCTTTTGCAACTCTTTTGGTTTACTTTTCTGTCTTTGTCTTTGTCTTCTTTATTTCCTTGGGGAATGATTGTCTGTTTAGCAGCAGCTCTCCTAGCTTTTTTCCCTTGTCTTTGTTTGGTCCTTTGCCGAAGTACTGGATCCCTGCTTGAATGAGATTTAAGTGATGGCCTGTTGAACGACAATAATAACAGTCACTAAGAAGAGGGTGTGTATTGAATGAGTGAAAAGATTAGTTGACTTTCATTTGTACCTTTAACCGGAATAAATAGTGTTGCGACAATTCCTATTACGTTTTCAGCAGAATTTACTTTCTTCCTCTTCATCACACAGCATATCAGCGAAGATGACTAGATGAGTTTAAATAGGAAGGCACGCTCCCTTCCTCTTCGAGAGGAATACCTCCACAAACCAAATTAATTCTCTGGACTCTCTTTGAGTGACGAGGACGCATATTGTCATTCTTTGCAACACCATAGAATTCGTTGTAAAGGACGAGCGAACTAAATCAGTTTGTGCTCGATCAAACATTTCACAAATTCAGTTTTCCATGCCGTGCATTTAGAACGTTTAAATGATAACGAAGATAGAACGCCTCCAAATTGTGACGATAATATTCTTGGGGGGGGGGGGGGTCTTTCTTTCTTCTCACCCATGCGATAGAGAAATCTAGCTGGTTTTCTAACCTTACTTTTCTTATCTCAGTCTGTTTGTCGCAGTCAGGTTGTCTCAAGCGCAGGGAACTACTTTTAAAAAGAAGAAACCCTTGTTGTCTTCTGCTGTGACTGACAAAGTTGTTATAAAATGAAACAACAACAGATATATAACAAAAAGAAATTCACCCATAAAGCAACAAAAGGTTTCTCAAACTTTGATAAAACAACATAAACATTTCGAAAGAGACAGACGCACTCACGCACACAAAGTCTAGCTATATGGTACTATGTTGTAGACTATAGTTCGTTCCAAACAGCATGGTGAATTTTATCCCTACATGTAACTCAACAAATTTTCAGGTCAGCGTTATTAAATGTAGTTTAAAGTACCAAATTTGATTTAATTACTTCGTGTGAAAAGAATTAGGTACTTTTACTACAATTTGATGATGCTGACCTGAAAATTTACTAAGCTACAGATAGAATACAATTCGCGATGCTGTGTGCAACGAACTATGACAGTAAACACTGTTCCAGACACACAGGCAATATACATCACTGGCTACAAAAACCCAAACTCTCAAGAGCATCTACAAAGCCGGCAACAACTTGAAATGTGTTATATCAGACCTGTTCTTCAAAGTTTGTCAAACACCCCCAACCAGCCCTAGAATATAACATTGTAATGTCATTGCAAATGAAAACTCATCAATAAGAGTGGTTCATTCATCAGTCCACACAATATTCCACAAGAAGATTTCCATGTAGTGTATCACTGCACCAGTAATCGCACCACCTGCCATATTTCCAGGACAGAAAATATAAATTTCCAAGAATGTGATGAATTAGAAATCTCCAAAGTCAACGCACACTTTGTTTGAACTGTGAACCCAGTATATTATTTTATATATTGAGTCTCATGGGACGACAATTACAGTAACCCCTTGACTGGGATTTACTTGTCTTGGTGGAAACCCCAACGTTGATTCTATTAGTCACAGTACGATTCGTTTGAGTAATCGATTTTGCTCATGATGGTGATGGCACTGATTTTCCCCACACGTTTCGAAGGATATTTGTTTTGTGGATTAGAACTCGTATCCAGGCAAAGAGCTTAAGACTTGTTCAGTTGCTTGGAGTAGGCTGGTTACAAGCAGAAGCTACTCAAAATTCTTGGGAGGCCGACAAGATGCAGCAAATATATCCCCAACACTGGAGTAGATTCGTGCACATCACCAATTGCAACACTTTGAACAAAATAATTTTCTACAAGACAATGTGATCATGTCTCTTCATGTGGTGATGATGAGCGTCTTTTCGACAGACAAAGTCAATATAGTGATGCAGCAAAAAGCATTAGTTCTTTAAAGGATGAACCATTATACTCCAAGTCATAGAGGTTCAAGTTACAACTGAAACACCGTATTTTGTCCGCTTGTATCATTCTTCTAACGTGTTTAATATACAAGCAAAACAGTGTTACGGGAATTGTGTGTTCTGCGATCATTCATGATTCTCCGAAATAACGTCGGTGTGGTTCTGGAGCGACTTATTTCACTTTAGCATGTGGAGTTGAGTGTAGATTTCAACTGGTATTAACAAAGATAATGATACCCAGAGTTTGGCAATGTGGTAGCATATAATACAAAGACCCAGTATTGATATTGTCGCAACGCGCAACTTCACATTCTTCTATTACTGTGTAGAGAGCTGCTCTAGAGAATAGTTCTTTTTTTCGAGGAGTCTGGCGAAAGTGATTCTGCCTTTCGTAATCATTGATAACAGTGATGTATGGTGTTATAACCGGGAATTCGCACCACTTTATCATTGGCGATTTTATATACTGTCTCCACAGATTTACTAGCGATTTAATGATCTGATAAGTGCCATTTTGTGTGAATCATGAGTTTCGACGATAGTCTTTGTCCTACATGATCTTAATGCTGGTTTCAGCAAATGAAATTTCAACACCTGATTTGAACGATAGTTAGGCGTGAAGCCTTTCACTTAGCATTAAGTGTAGAGTTGTGCTTTCTTGTCTCAGTACTGTCACTCGTAATGCTGAGGTCTGCCTCTTGCAAAACTGATAATGGTGTCTTCGGAATCTGACCACGCTCCTCAACGTTTGTTTTCGATGTATGGGTGATAACATCCAACTCGATTGGTGTACGTACATCTGTCTGTGTCAAAGTAAAGCATAATGCCACATGGATGTTCCAGAACCGAGCACAACTTCAACTTGGCTGGTAGGCAATAATTGGATCGGTACCATCGGTTCTTTCAACATCTAGTGAAGTTCTTGACTTTCTTAATGCATTGATGAGGTAAAATATAATATCGCAAGTCAGTGGGCGGAAGAACTTTGTATTTTGATCAGTCTTTCGTGTTTGCAGATTTTCTCAACTTCAATATGTTCTACGAGAATTTCGGGATGACCCAGCGGGAAACGAGAATATTTTCATAAGCAAGTGTACAACAAACATGCAATGACATCCGAACTTTGTTCCCTTTTAGACTTGTCTGTATCGTACAACAGGAGTGTGGCTTAGGTACGTCCTCCTAACAAAATGTAGTGAGGATCCAAAGGTTCAGTTTCTAAGTTCTGGCGTTCTTGGTGAGTTCATTCATAGAGGCCTTTCATAGTAAACCCATTATAATCTTCTTTTTAATAAACAAAAAACATGTATCATAAACTGAGTAACTACCAAACATCATCTGTCCTCCTCTGCCGTCATGTCATATCCACTTGTCTCGAAACTTGCATAAGTGATGAAACCAACGTAACGCCTTTGCCGAATATCTAAGACTCATAATTTATACGTTTGGGGTGGTAGATCAGCTGGTGTGTTCTTGGGTATGAAATTATTTCGACACACCAGTCAGCTAGCCTGGACGATAGTAGACCCTTCTTTGAAAGGATCGATACAGCTATGCTGGATAAGTTACTGTCAAATTTTTCAAAACAACATCCTCGCATGTCGACACTGGACCGACAATAGCTGAGCATATCTTGCTGAAAGTCAAAGGTTTCTGAATAACAGTCATGGTACCATGTGTAACTTCTGCTGCTCAGCTCGTATACTGTCCAGGTCGTATTATCGTGGATCGAGAAAATGGGTTAGCAAAACGTGTTGATTTACCTTCTTGTTGAAAAAGTGAGTAAAATATCCTTAAGCTTTTTCCGTTATTCCAAGCAATTTAGGCATCTTAGTAAATGGCATAACTAAGTAACTCTTGTATTCTTTTAACTCTAATATTCCAACTTTCATGGTAATGATCTTAATTTCAATCAAGATAACTTGCGAGTATTCGGTTCCTTTTCAGCGGAAATGGTTCAAGAGAAACTGTATGTCGTACGCAGACATATTGTAAGTTATCGCTGTAGCTTTTTTGTGAAAGTTGCCATAAAACCCTTAATAGTCTGGACCCATTCGTTGTTTGGGTCCAAGAGAACTTAGAGAAATCGGGAAAAATGTTGGGTTCACAAAATTGCTCCTCCTGTCCTCCTGAAGTCATACCATAGCAAGCATAGTTTTAAATTGTCATAGACTCCATACTTAGCCACAAGTAATGTTAAATTCCTATAATATGTCATACGGTTCCACATGCAATGTTAAATTCCTTTGATGCACCAATAGTTCCCTATATTGTTTATATAGTTGATCCTTCGGTACTCGTCTGAATGTATGGCACAATATGGACGGTCAGATGCAGATGCATCACATTCATAGAAACAACATAACGTTATTTTCCGCTTTCCTATCAGAGAAAAGAAAATAGATACATTCCTTTGCTCTCAGCATCGTTCCTTTTTGTCTTTGCCTTTTTCAAAGAAAAATGCAAGACGGCGTTCATGACGTTGTTAGATGGAGTCGGCCGCGGCTGAGGCGTTGTCAAGTCAATGTTAAAGTTCCTCTGCAAGCATATAACTCTGAAACTGCGAGTATAAATTTGAAGAATCTTGCTACACTAGATGTTCCACGAGTGGGAATTTTTTTTTGTACAGAGTGAATTCTACCAGAAGGAAAATAAATTATGACTCCTATTAAGCCCTTTAAGCCTTTAGAATTCTATTTGGGGCTGTGGGTGGACAAGTGGTCTAAGGCCGTCGCATTTATTGATCACTGACATCTCGCCTCTCTACGTGTTTGTTCGAATTTCGGCTCGGCTAAGCTTGCCAATAACTTCCCGTCGGTCGGTGGGTCTTCAGGGGATCTTCCTCCACCAAACATACTGGACACCATTTGTGTTGTATACACGGATTAAAGGTACGGTACCAGAAGCAGAAAACAGCCATTAAGCAAATGGAGATAACAAAGGCATGTATAAGTCTAATGAATTTGTTTACTTTTTCGATTTTGTGTCAACTGTTATCCTTTTGTCCTGCTAGGAGTCTCGTCTGTTTCTCAATACACTGGTGAAAACTTACAGCAATCAAGAAATGACAATAACGCCAAATAATGATGAAGAATACATTTTTCGTTTTGTAAGTATTTCATAGTCGATAGATCTGAAAGGACTGTAAAGACGTTGTTGTAAACAATATGACCATGTTCATTATAGTCTTCGGTCCACAAGACAATCATTAGAACAAGAAAATATTCTCAACGATGAGACATTCACCGAAACCATGAAACCGTTGGAAAAGAGTGATCAAAACTATTTTGAGATAAAACATTTACCAGTACGAGTACACGGATGAGTTTAGAGCGTTTAAGAGAACTCAATCATCGCCAATAAACAAATTTTATTCCAGTCTTCGAGGATCAGGGAAAACAGATGATGATTACCAGTGGGTTAAAAGATGTCATCAAACATTTAAGATTAAAATTAACATGTGATTTACATGATTAATACGTGAAGAAAGATGCCGTAATGTTGTGTGACGTTTTTGAAAAGTTTAGGAATCTCGGCATGAATAGTTGCAAACTAGATCCAGAACATGATATCGTGCAGCGGGATAAGCTAGCGATAAGACTTTGAAAGTAAGTAAAGTAGGATTAGAATTAATACAGAATTAAGAATATGTTCCTGACGAATCTTAACATTTTGCACATATACTCTAAAGCAAAGCACGTGTACTGTATTGATTATAGAATCTTAAGATTTCACATAGATACTCCAAAGAAAAGCACCAGTACTGTATTTATGATATAATCTTAAGTTTTCACATGTTAATATTTCATATAGATGCTCTAAAGTAAAACAGTTGTACTGTATTTATGATAAAATATTGACATTTCATAAAGATACTCCAAAGCAAAGCACCAGTACAGTATTGATGATAGAATCTTAAGATTTCAAAAGATACTCAAACGCAAAGCACCGGTACAGTATCGATGATAGAATCTTAAGATTTCACACAAGCACTCTTAAAGCAAAACAAATTGTTCAGTATTGATGATAGAATCTTAAGATTTCACACAAGCACTCTAAAGCAAAGCAAATTGTACAGTATTGATGATAGAATCTTAAGATTTCACACAAGTACTCTAAAGCAAAGCAAATTGTACAGTATTGATGATAGAATCTTAAGATTTCATACAAGCACTCTAAAGCAAAGCACCTGTCCTGTATTGATGACAGAATCTTAAGATTTCACATAGATACTCTAAAGCAAAGCACCAGTACAGTATTGATGATAGAACCTTAAGATTTCACATAGATACTCTAAAGCAGGGGTCGGCAAAGTACGGCACGCATGTGCACGTCAAGAGGTTATGTGTGGCACGCAAAGGGCAGCCAAAATTTTCATTTTAACAGTGTTACTCTCTTACTGGTGGCACGCGCTCGTTCATTTTGTAATTAAACCGGAAAAAAGTGGCACGCTATGTAAAATATGTTGCCGAACCATGCTCTAAAGCAAAGCACCAGTACTGTATTGATTATAGAATCTTAAATTTTCACCTAGATACGCTAAAGCAAAGCACTAGTACATTATTGCTGATAGAATCTTAAGATTTTATATAGATACTCTAAAGTAAAACACCAGTACTCTATTTATGATAGAATATTGACATTTCATACAGATACTCTTAAAGCAAAGAACCAGTACAGTATTGCACCATTAGAGTATTGATGATAGAATCTTAAAATTTCACAGAGAAACTCGAAAGCAAAGTACCAGCACTATTTGATGATAGAATCGTAAGATTTCACATAGATACTCTAAAGCAAAGCACCAGTGTTATATTTATGAGAGAATTTTAAGATGTCACATAGATACCCTACAGCAAAGTACCAGTACTCTATTGATGATGAAGATTCAATTAAAGATTATTGAGAATACCATAAATCAAGATCAAAGTCATATATTATGTATTTATATTTAACGAACCTGTATTGCTTGGCCCTGAGCCAGTTCAGTCCTTTAGATTGGCAATCAAGCAAAAAACTGAAGTCATTAAAGACATCATTAAAGACAATCAATATCTTGGCCAGAAAATGAACATTGTTTTGGTATTTTTGGATGCAGATTTAGAGATACCAACACATATACACGATTATTTTAAATACTAATTGATAGCACGGAACAATTAATTCAATATGAGTTTGATTTATTTCCACAACAGAATACATTATTAGCATACAAATACAAAACCGTCAGGACCTTAGTTATTTTGTACGTTAATGAAGAAATGATGTCAGTCATGATCGTAATAGTTGCGTGTTAGATTAAGTTTGAAAGTGACAAAGATGTATTACTTGACCCAAAAACAAGACTGAACTCGTAAAATGTATTGAATACCACACTGAGAAAAAATTAACACAAAAAAAAATGAAACAACGATAAAACAAACATAGAAAGCACTGACTTTGAAAAGATTTCCATTTATGAATACTGGTGAACTTGTATTTGGAAGAGAACTAGCATACAAAAAATATTCGTTGATGATTTTGTTGTCAGATATTTTCTCTGAGCCTTGTTTTACCGTGAGTTTTATAAATTTATAAATTTCATTCTAAAATGAGGGGAAATGTAAGATTTTATTTTCCAAATGTACAAAATACTGGTTTTATCTAAAAGATATGCAGAACAGTGTATTAAAATGACCTAGATATGCATCTATTGTTGCGGCTTTACTTGACGTTATGACGTCATTTGAGATGTCATGATGTGTTATTATACGTGCTACATATATGATGTTGGCACACGTACCTAAATAACACAGTAACCACGCGAATGGCATTGTCTTCTAGATTGGCTATGTCTTCTAGATTGGCTGTCTTCTTGTTTGCATCATTCAGGCAATTGTATATCAAAGACAGGGTATTAGTGCGGTAATAAACGGTAACGGGTGCCTCTAACCATTTGTCATATTTGTAACCATGATCTTTCAATATTTGACTATCATCATAAAAAAATATCATTTCTTACACAAGTCTTGTTTCTCATGAAGGTTAAACTGATGATGTCAAAATACTCATGGAAGTACCTGCATTTCGGTTCTGTGAAATCTACTGCACACTTTGAATTTCCACAATTTACAACACTACATACACTCATGCTATAGGATTCTTTGAAATACATTATTTAAACATCAGTTGAAAGTTCTGCGTACGTATCGAAACGATCTTAGATTCTCTTGCTGTAGTAAAGGGACAACTCCTGTGGCCTAAGTGCTTAGAGCTTCCGCCTCGGATACGGGAGGTCGCGGGTTCGAACTTCGGCCGAGTCATACCAAAGCTTATAAAAATGGTATTAACAGCTACCTCGCTAGGCCCTCTGCATTAAGGGTTTAGTGTTAGAACTGGACGGCCTGGTGTCAGGATAATGTGACTGGGTGGGACACGATGCTAAATTGTCTGCGGCATGATGCCACAGTGCTAGACATCACTATCAACTGCCACACTGCAGACATCGTAGTGATATGACTGAAAAATTGTTAAAGCTACGTTAAAAATAAATTACACACACACACACACACACACACACACACACACACACACAGTGTCGTAAAAGAGATATATGTCACGTTTCGCAGTCCAGGTATCAAGAAATGTATAAAAGTTGGATATATTATGACCGCGTTTGATGTGTAAACATAGCCGAAAGTAGTGTTAATTGAGTATGCAAGTCGCCAGCCAACCAGATCATAGAATAGCCGCCAGTCAAAGGGCTTGTCGTCCTCACACCCAGACGTTAACACATGGGTCCAGGGATCAAAGGGAAGCCTGCAGGGTGAACGGGGCGTGTTCTCACCCGCCACGTAGACAGACAAGCGAGAAGACATTGTCAGTAAGTTTGATTGGGACCGTCCACAGCGACATCCAATCGGAATTAAGATAGGGGGTGGGAGTAAATCTTAGATCGAAATTTTAGCTTAAACGTGCAGTAAATTTATCAATATACCTGGGCAGATTATGAGAAGTAGATCTAGCGGGTTTAGCGAAAGGATACTCCGAGAGAAGCCACTCGTAGTTTGGCGGGAATCTTAGGACCAGAATTGTAAGACAAGGAAAAGCTTCGACAAGGAAGCTTTTCGGGGACAGAACTTCCGGTGCAAGTTAGTAGTCCCGAGTCTCTAAGAGGGAGACGGAAGTGAGACTGACAGTGCAGTCGGAGTCGACAACGTGCAGTCGACATAGAAAGAGGGATAGAAGGGGAGGAGGAGGAAAGTGGTCTGGAGGAGGAAATAGAGGAGGAGGAGGAGAAGGAGCTTGGAGGGAGTCAGGGAGGACGAGAGGGAATTAGGAGATAGAGAAGAATACACAGAGGAGTAGTACACAAGGACAGGTGGAAATCTCTCACACTACGAATCAGATGATGCAATAGGCTAGAAAAGGGTCGAGCGGAAGAATTGTATTTGGGAAATTGGAACTATTGATCTTTTAACTGTTATTAAATTGTCATTATTGAACTTCACCCTTTTTTTGTATCTTTATTCATTTAACCGTCGGCATTGCTGACTGGGGGCTCAGAGCTGTATATCTAACTGTCACTAAATCCACTTCCAACCAAAATCGAGCCTGGGTGGGACTTCTACAATAATTTAAATAAATATTGGAGGCACCCCACCCAAATCCCCCACAAACAAAACCTCACAATATAAGAATTGTATTAACCTAGATGCAGTTAAGAATTGTATTAACATAATGTAATTAAACTATTCATCCAATATTTTTGGTTGTTGTTTAATTTATGTTTAATTTATGACAGTTCTGTGAGTTGCCCTGTTTTAAAGATGTGCCGATATCGAGCATGGACAATAACTTGTCAATAAGCATAGACTTATTATATTTTTATCTCCGTATCATATTATCACAGAATTAGCAAATAACTAAGCGGTCGGAATATTGGAGAGTAGATGACATGGTATTGGACACTACACAAGGCATGTTGATTGCATATAGTGTGGGTTGTGGGATAATAGATGACGGGATATTGGTCATTGTATACGACGTGGTAATAGAATAGTGTGAGGTGTTGGATAGTAAATGACGAAGTATTGGTCACTACACACGGCTTATTGGATACTGTATCTGATGTGTTGGATTACCATTCCCGTTGTGCCCTAGACCCTAAATTTCTAGGACAGTATTGGGCATAGATTAATCCTATTTTAAATTCCCCATAGTGTCTCAGGCCGCTTCCACGTGTTAAATTTACCATGTGCCCCAGAGTGGCTCCCGCATGTTAACCTACTGCGTAATATGAATTTTCCTTGTGTCCAAGAGAGGTTCATACAACTACTCATGTGTCTGTCCTTACTCTATGGGGCGTTGCCTTTAGGACACATGGTACTAATGGTATGGAAAAATGTGAACCAGCCTGGAAATGGATGAACATAAAATAGAGTATATATGGGTTTGGCTGGCCAGGATTGCTTAATAATGTAAGTTATCTTTTAGGAAAAAGAATCTTTTGAGAGTTTATCCTAGTTGTAAGTGCAAAAAGATAGAGACATTGTTTTATTGATGGAATTTCAGTCCTTTAACCGTCTTGAGTTTGGAACACTCATTACTAAAATTAGCACCTGACTCTTTGGTGCGGAATTGAAAGCACATGTTTCAAACACATGCAGGTCCAGAAAATGCCACGGCTCATATCTTTTCCTCCACACAGAAGCTGACATCTAGATTTCATCTATACTGATAAATATAGGTTTGATCATGAGCACTTAGAAATTTTAAGTTATTGAATTTTTAATATCATGGTGTTTGCATAGGTTTACTATGGGAACTGAATTAGTACCGTAAGTCCTTTATGTTCTTACTTGGAAACCATTGACATCGTCTCCATATAACCATATATACGTTATCGTTCTACCAGCTTAGCTACCGCCGCTCCATCTTCCATTAAAACATACATACATACATACATACATACAGACATACTTACAGACAGACAGACTAAATGTTAAGATTTCATTATATATCACAAAATATTGTTCTTTCATACAATCTGCTTTTACACCGCTCCGGTGGCCTAGTGGTAGAGCGTCCGCCTCGGATGCGGGAGGTCGCGGGTTCGAACCCCGGCCGAGTCATATCAAAGGCTTTCAAAAAAATGGTACTAACAACTGCCTCGCTTGGCGCTCAGCATTAAGAGGTTAGTGTTAGGACTGGTTGGCCTGGTGTCAGGATAATGTGACTGGGTGGGACATCATGCTACATGTCTGCGGCATGATGCCCCAGTGCTAAACATCACTATAAGCTGTCACACTGCAGACATCGTAGCGATATGACTGAAAAATTGTTAAAGCTACGTTAAAAATCTAAATCACACACACACACACACACACACACACACTTTTGTAAATTCTTTATCACAATCTATAATTTGTTACATAGACAGTCACAATTTGGTGCAGCCGATATATCTTCCCCTCCAAAATGGAAAGTGTGCCAATTGGTACTGCGACACACGGAAGGAAAATACATACATGAGTTGTTTAAACAAACTGATTCTTTTCTTTGTGTGCATTTGCATAACAATTAAATATGTCCTTGAATTACAACAAAACATAGGTTCATCTAAATATAGCACGGAAAGGATGTGTATATATGAAATTGTGAGTGTACCTTTTTGTCATAATTTAAGTGGCAGGAAATGTATAATATGCACATGAGGTTTTGCAACACTGACGTGAATTATTGATAACATTTAGCGAATATGATTTTAGGGTGCGGTCAGTGAGGTCGTTTGAAAATAACACCTTCGTTTGTATGTCAAATATCAAATGTAGAAGGAAACTTTGATGTTTTGACATCTTAAATCTTGGTTCCGTGGACGTAACGTAAGGTGATTGGGTTGATAGCCGGGGGAGGGGGGTCGAGATAAGGTTGGGGGGTTTAAGAGTCAAATTTCCATAGGTAAATTAAGGCAGTTTTATTTGTAACATGAACTCCGTCCGAAAGGAGGAGGATATCTTGTATTATGTTTCACGAGAGCGAGTAAATGACAACGAAATGTTGCAGGTCCCGCATGCAACCTCGGATGACATCTTTGCTTTAGATTTGCAAGTAATTTTTTTCATAGCAAAATAGAGGCTCTAGAAAGATTGTTATATTGGGTATGACGTTTATGAACCTGAAAAAATAAGAGCGAAGATTATGGATACTGGATACAGTCCCAGAAAGGGGGAGGGGTGGTTAACGGCACTTTAAAAACAGTATAGTATCAAGCCGGGGAAACTGAAGCTAAGGGCCTTTCCTAATGACATGCCGAGTGAGCTGACCCTAGCTGGCCCGGGCTAAATGAAAGCCCTAACTTCACGTGTGTGACACTGAGGATATTTTCGGTGGTTTTCATCCTAGTTTGTCCTTCATTTCCTTCTATCCAAATTATGTGTTCCTGATAACGATAAATTCACTGTAGTGAACTTAGTCATAGACGTATACCACATAACTCCTACGGAAAGGGAGCGAGTTCAAAACGCTACATTGAGCTTGGCTCAGGTCGGCAGCCATTTTGTGTCCTTGGGCATGGCATTTTCGCCTGATTGCCTTGACACCAAATAACCTACTTCTCTGAAACCGTAAAAGGCCAAACCACTACCACCACTACCTGATATAACTGAGTTGTACTGAATATGCGCAGGGGCGACGCCGTGAATGGAATAATATGTTGAAACAGAATATTTAAATGTACGGTTAGACCCGGTGTCTTTATAAAACGGCGGATAAACAAGATCAATCCATCCACATATCATTATAAATACCCGAAAGTATTTGTTCAAAGTCTGATAATAAATATAGACTGATATATGGTGAGAACTAGAAATGTGCCTAACAAGTTACATAAAATGCAAAATTGCGATAAGGTGTGACGGAATAACGGATAGGGATAACGATATATTTCCTACGGACGGAAATACGATGGTAACACCCCACCACTGTCGTGCTGAGTTAGGTGTACATCAGAAAGAAAAGACAAGGTAACTCTTATCAATCCAGCTATGGTTTGAAGCTGATTTAGCTTGCTCTATTGGATATGTCTCATAACAATTGTAATGTAATCACCTCGACCAATCGACCTTGTAGCGGAACGGCAATGAAAACATATATACGACATTGTATTCTGAAAGAAATCCCCCCCCCTCTCTCTCTCTCTCTCTCTCTCGATGATTTGTTTTGAAATATTTGTGTTGTTACGTTCGAAGAAAACAGCACTATAGTCCTGTACTGATCCTTGTTACAGCTCCTTACCGTTTTGTTGTTTCTACTGACTATTAAACGAGAGAGAGAGAGAGAGAGAGAGAGAGAGGGGTGGAGGGAGGGAGGGAGAGAAGCTATTTCACCCATCTTACTTGTGTAGAACATTAACCAAACTTTTAAAATCTACTGACATAATGATCATGGCCACGAACATGTTTTTATTTGATAAATAAAACGATTACAATACTACAGTGAGAATAGCTTTTTTTTCCATGTAATTTATCGATAGGTTTACAAAATTAGGCTTCAATTTTTTTGCGGTCGACCAAAATAGTATTTAAAACTTTCCTTATTTTTAGTTCCTTAAGTGCTTATTAAATTCAAATTTCCACTCCCTAAGATAACACAAATGAGTTTTGATTTTTAAAAAGAAAACAACTGACCTACATTTGCTCTATACAGTTTAGGAATCTCATCAGCAGTGCTTCTTAATTAGAGCTAACTAAAAAAAATAAATCAATATTTCTTAATTCGAGTTGACTAAAATAAATTCAATACAAATATTTTATTTGCCTAAAGTATTGACTAGTTTGAGGGGAGCAATTCTTACAATATATAATATGAAAGACTGACGGTTACAATCTATTGAAACTAGCCAGATTATGAATAAATAAATAATAAATAACTATATTAAACTTGATTCAGTCAGTAATTCCTGCTTTCCCAGACCTTTCAACGAACAAAAATTCCAGTTTTTACCAGCCATTGTAAATCAAAGTTACGTACATGGTAGATCATCATTAACAAAGTTATTATTATGCATACAGTGTTGACTGCCCACCCTAGATGCAGCGTATAAACAGCATGTTACGCACCTTGAAGCGATTCGCCTGGATATAATAACACCATCCAGGTAAAGCTGTCAGAAAAATGCAAAGGTATATACTGAGTATACACAGAGGCGCACTTCACGTGACATAAAAATGATCCAATAGCATTCGTGTATCGGTGACCTATTCGTTCATAGTTAACACATCAAGCTGTAACAGTTACGTTAGTGTCTTCCTACGGATCATAGGGATTGGATGTATTTGTGTTTTTAATTGTGTATTTAATCGAAATTCTTACGGTGTTTTGTGTCGATTTTATAAACAGAGAGGATAATTCTTCGATCGTGAACGTTCTTCACCAGCTGGAATATACAAGAGAGTTGTGTATTTCTGTTAAATCGCGCGAACGTTAAAAAAGTCTAGGGAGCACCCCTGTCATTAAATGTAGGGAAAGGGTGTCACTCTTCTGTGTAGGATTTGGATTAACAAATTCAAAATGATGGAATTAGAGAATATTGTTCCGCCGCGTAATCAGTCTGTTAAACAGGTAAGTTTCATGTAATTTTTATTTATTCTTTAAGTTATACTTACAGCTGAGTTAAGTAACGCTATATCGTAATGCATATTTAGAGTGTGTTGTTTACTGCTGTAGACATTTTTAAATGACAGCGTCAACTTGTAAGGACACATTTATTTATATATGTATCAATTACAGCTGAGGAGATCAGTCAGTCAATCAGCTAATGAAGGTCATTAGACTTGTTCAGTATTAAGATAGTGGGCTGTCATGTGTAAAAAGGAATATAGGTCACCATGGACCAATTTATCACCGGAAGTAAAGGGTACTTCCACATTAAAAGAGCGCATGTGTTGGTGACGTCATTTTCAATAGCGCTGATTCACAGGAGGAACAAAACAAGAGATTAAATTTGCTCAGAATTATCTAGAATTTTGATGGGAATATTTATATTTTTGTAGAGAATTGTTAAAGAACAAACCATGGAATAACTTGGACTATCAATGAAAGCCCATTAGGGCTTGTTTTGATAGCTTAAGTCTGTAATATTGAATATAAGCAGTCAATCCCAAGAAACATGTTGCTATTTATGTGAAGATTTTCAGGTTAGGGGACGTAATTCGTAGCAAGAAACGCTTTGGTAACGGATGCGTAAATGATAAATTTTCTGCGTTATTGTTGCAGTATTTTATTCAGTGAACAAGGACTACCATATAGAACGGAACGTTCTTCTTTGACAAAAAGTAAGATTATTGAATAGCGAAAGAAAAGCTGATTTAAAACTTGAAAAACACAAGAAGTTCTGAATTTTAACCCCAACAGAAATGATCAAGCAATACTTTTTCGACGGACTTGTTCAGATTGCAATAGTTTTGAGTTTGTTGAGGATTGACATTAACAATTTAAATTACAACTATGTGAATTACCCAGAAGTGCAGGAAATTATTCTTGGACAGACGGCAGCAATAACACAAAGTAATTTCCATAATTTAATAAATCCATACGATCCTGAACCAGAAATTTATAGAAAAAATATTGATATAGACTTGTCGGCCTCATATATTTTACGGGACTTGAGATCTGTTAGACATTTGTCACAATATCTACGTCCAGAGACGGACATCACAACATTTTTGATTGTGGGTGGATCGTCATTTCATCTTAATACCGGTGCTGATGCAGAAAGCAGTAGTCAGGGTGTTGGTGGGAATCATGTTGAACCGTCACAAACTGTGTCAGATTCTACTGTTAATAATGCCATCATCAGTAACTCTTCCACTGAAAATGCAACCTTGGAAAATCTGAATGATACAGAGAGCTTTCTTGAGCTTTCAGCACCTGCAGAGCTGGGTAGTAACCCAACAACTGAGGTATCTATAGCTTATGTATAAAAAGTTAATATTTGTACTGTATTTACATACATGTACGGGGCCCCAAGTGGCCGAGTGGTCTAAAGCGCTCTCCGTTAGGATCACTGCCATCTCACCTCTGTCTGCGTGGGTTCGAGTCTCGGATTCGGCCAATGTGGGTATGTGAGAAAGCTTGCCAGTAGCATCTCGTGGGTCGGTGGTTCTTTCCGGGGGTTCCCCGGGTTCTTCCTCCACCACTAATACTGGCTGCCATGTATAGCCTATCGTGTGCTGAAAAATGGCGTTAAACCCTACAACAACAACAACAACAACATACATTGACAGATGCATTTTTTATACTGACCTCTTGCAACAAACGCTTTGTATACTTCATATAATTTTTGGAACTTTTTTATTCACTTTGAAGCAGGGCTGAGACAACTGCAGGATTGAAAACCACAGAATTCACCAATACTCTGAATTTTCTCTCTTAGCTATTTTCTTTGACAATTTATTGTTTTCTCTGTTTATGTGTAGTGATATGTCCATGCTGTTTCCCAGTCTTCATCAGAGAAATTCCTGTGCATTGATCTTCATGGAACTGAAGCAGTCTCATTTAAATCAGATCTCTGCAGTCCTACATGGAGATCTGATTGATGGGCATGTTTTGCTGACCTTGTGGTTCACCAATCAAATTATAACTTTAAAATTTCTTAAAGTGACTCGCATCATTTGGAACTTGTCATTACCCACAGTAAATCTCCCTAACAGAGTTTTCATCTGATACTAAAATAAGTGGACTGGAAATTCTAAAGGTCATCAAAACATGAACTTATATCAATATCTGTCAATCCCCCATGCATGGCTATAGAAACCTGATTTGAATCAGATTGGGAAGGGAAGGGCACTGTAGTATTCACCCACAACGCAATTGCGATATTAAAAATGAAAATCGTCGGGGATATAAATAATGCTTAGAATATTCAAAACGGAACAGAGGTTTGAAACACAAATAAGGTGACAATGTTAATTTGTTGTTGTTGATGGGTTTAATGCCATTTTTTTAGCACAAGATAGGCAATACATGGTGGCCAGTATAAATGGTGGAGAAGAACCCAGGAAAACCCCGGAAAGAACCACTGACCCATGAGAAGCTACTGGCAAGCTTTCTCACATACCCACATTGGCCAGACCTGAGATTCGAACCCACATAGACAGAGGGTGAGATAGCAGTGATCCATAACAGTGAGCGCTTTAGACCACTGCCTTTCGGGGCCCCATGACAATGTTAAGGACTGCTTGGTGACAGTCAAGTTTGAAATTATAATTCAGTGCTGTTACATGTAGGCTCGTACAAAAGTAACAAAAGAAAAGAGCGAAGTCAACAAGCTTTGTAAATTTAACAAAATAATTTATTTCCCTAGAAAACAAGGCAAAAATATGAAATAGGACTTACTGTTTGTGAATATAATCCAGAAATTAATCCTAGAATTCAAAAATATAAGTCCTATCACTAAAAAGTTCTAATTGAATCTAAGTTCGAATATCAATGAAGTTCCAGTATGGAAGACGATGACGTCCTCTATAACCAGTTTGTGTTGATGTGTCCACAGTTCCTTGTTGAGTCACCAAGAATATAATTCCAGCATTTGAATTCTGAATAATTTAGTGAATGTCTTTGTCCAAGAACTTGGTCAAAGAAGAGTATTTTCCAGGGTGAATAAATTATTTTAAATAAAAAACTCAATTCAAATGGCAACAACAGGAATACCTTTCTGCCTGAAGGCATATTTTATGACTGATCAAATCCACTAGAAAATGTCTGTTTTAACCCACAATTTTAGATCACATGATGGCTCACATGGTCACTTAACCTGAACAGCGCAGTAAAAGAAATGCCAGTTTGCACGTAGGCTAGAATAGCCCTATCTAAGAATCAGACTCCCACACTGGAAATAAATTTTAAAATAAAACTGTTTCCAACAGACTAACACGTGGGCTGAACATGACCTTGGTAATGACCAATCATTTTCACTCAATGTTTACAAAATCAGAACCAAGGTCAAGAACTAGGTTAACTAAAAATATAACTGAGCAATAGACTGTGTGTTTATCAGGTCAAAACAGAAAACTGAATTTTCCGAAAAAGAAGTCAAATCCAGTGAATAAAGTTGTCATTACAATAACATAATGAAAATAAAAATAAAATAAAAGAGAATTTAAAACTAACACACAAGCAATTAAATTACATATACATAACAGTGAATAAAATTAGAAGGTTCTGTGCATTTTGCATATTGATGCATTTTGTTTTCAATATTGCAAATGGGGTACCAGCTAATGGGGGAGGTAGCCGGATACTATAATGCTTAATATGGCAAAACCTTAATTAGTGTTAGGCCAGTCAAAACAAATGTGTTTTTCTGGTCAGCCGACCAATCCTGTGTCTCATTACCAACCCTAGCACTTTTTTCCCCAATGGTAACAAAAAAAAATCCAGTTGCCCAGCAGTTTTCTAGCGTCTCAGCAAATTACTTAGGTTGGCCCCCAAGATTGCCATTATTAAACTTGTTCAACAATTTTTGTCATATAGTTAGTCCTAATTGCACACAATGCACTTCTCCCTTGATAACTCGCGCTCAACGAGTTCCAGAAACATAGACCACACTATAAGCAAGAGCGCAGATTACCAAAGGACCTCAACAAAAAAAGTAATCCATGGCTTGACATCGAGAAAGCTGGGGGGGGGGAGAGATGGGCAGTTTAATGACTGAATACTTGTTTTATAATTGCATTGAGAATAATTGTCAATAAAGCTCTTTTTCTAACAAAGTTATTCATTATTCTGTATAAATTACTTTCTTTTTTTTTTTCAAGATGTCCAACATCTGAAAGATTGTTAACATTATTCCAACTGGTTTCAACAGCCTTTATGTGTACATGACAACATTTGCGTCTTATGTCACTGCTTTTTGTTGTCGTTGATGTCTGTTTCCCTGCTTGGTGTGTGGTAACTGAGTGAGTGCGAAGGAGTTACAAAGCAGGGAACCAGACTAACTGTTGATACATCACCAAACAAGATTCCTTTATTAAAAAACTAGCAACATTTATTTAGTAAAACAATTGTCTATGTCAAAACTAGATTTTTTTTATTGTTCAGTAAGTAAAATATTAATACCGTCATCTCACTGCAAGTGATAGTGAAATTTCTTCCCATCCGTAATAATATGTCTAAGTGTCAGTTCAGGAATTCTCTGAAACTTGTTTCTCCATAATGATTCAAATCTGTGAAACAGCGCTCTTTATTTTACGAAGTAGTCATTTCACTTGGCTGCCTTGTTATCTTTGATCACATTTATGATTGAGTAGGTTAATTTAAGGTAGTTTAATTATATTATATAGCAAATAATATTTATAACAGTATTTGATCGATCAATTGCAGTGAGTTCACCCAACATGCAACTTGGGCCGCTAGATCTTGCACATGTAGGATGTGCATGCCTTTTAACTTTTCTTTCATTCCACCCTCTTTTTTTGATACAGAAGAGACAATTAACATGATAATACAAAAGAGGTCAGATTTTTTTAAATCAGTGCAACAATAGAACAAACACTCCCGCAAGTCAGATATCACAACACGGGCAACATTTAATCTGGTTCTCAGAGAAACGCTCTCGGACGTAGCTGTTACAGTAGATTGACATGTTTTATGCTTAAATACAAGAGGGCACATCGCATTTACAGACCTGCCAACCCTTACGATTTTGCCATAAGTCTTATGAAAATTACCCTTAAAATACAGACTTAGCAAAAACTACGGAAAAATGATCGTTGCTGAAAACTCCAGATAATTGGTTCATCCGTGTTTTATTTGGATCCGAGTTTCATATTAGAATTAGTGGAATTAGTCAGGAAACCAGACTAACTTTACAGCAGCACCCCAGACACTTTAAATTGCATCTATTTGTTCATGCAAAGCATCTGCATGATAAAACTATTGATTATACAATTTTTTTTAAAAAATGGCATCCAGAAAGCTATGCATGTTTAAGACGAAAGGTAAAATAAGATTCTAGAAAAGTGTTAATAATCAACACAGAAGAATAAAGAGGAGTATTCAGATTCATGTAAATAAAAGTTGGAAAGGACACATTTACGTTTATTGGACATCACATGCCAATTTGAGTATGTCTTGTGGCGGGAGATACGATTGCCGTCGTCATGTGAAATGGAGAAAGAATTTCCAAGAATTGGGTCAAGTTGAGAGATAGCAACAAGCCATTGATTTGCATGGGGTTTGGAACTAAAGTTTGTGCTACTGTACTAGTGGTAAATAAAGTCTACACGTACTTTACAAACTTTTCAGTTGAACATGATGTTTATCGTCGCTGCATCGAACTTTTAATTATGTTTTCCAGCTTTACAATAGCAGTTATTGATATTTTGTTACACCTTACTGAAAACTGGTAAATCTTACAGAAAAAAAATAACTGCCTTACTGAGATGGACTTGTCAGGGTTGGCAGGTCTGCATTTATGATGATTACACTTGAAATAAAAAATACAACTAAATCACAAGTTTCACTTGATGAAAAATCTTACTTAATTGGTATTTATTTATTAAAGTACTGCCTCAACCAGACATAAGTGACATTTTCATTTATCAAAATTTTGTTGAATATCGTCATTTAAGTTGTACTAGGAATGTCAGTTGGAAAGAAAATGTAACAAAAATATATGACTTCTTATTAAAAGTTGACAATTTCATAATGTTGATTTTTATTTCCAAGTCCTAGCTACCGTTTTTGATGATAAAACAAGCAATATATCAGAGTTTCATTTACCAATTTGATTGGGATATTCTTCAAGTTCAACAAATAGGGATAAATGTTATGGTATTTGTCATCAGGGTGCAAGTTATCGAGGGAATGGTGTACTTGCAACTTGCCAGCACTTGTGCTAATGGAAGAGTGTCATACAAGTTTACACATTTTCTTAACCTATTTAAGATAGCTAATAAAAGATAAGTCAACAGTTTCCATTTTGATGCTGTCTTGTCATCCGTCAACTTTCTACTGTACAAGTTGATTGTCCCTGACCACAGACTTGGTCATTTTGTACGTTTGTCTGTGCTTCCATTATTATAGCTCAGGTTAACACTAATCTGCTGTAATTATTAATGCTTTGTGCAAGCGGTCAGAAACTAAATAATCCATGTGGGATTTTCATTTAGCAATGACCCATCATGACAATATAATATGCAGAGCAATTGCAGTTGGTTTCATTATTAAAACTTGAAAAGTTCCTGTAGGTAAAGTTAGCAAACCGGAACAACTTTTACATGATCTACACCAGGTATCCATATTTTCAACAGATCAATCAAGAAGAGTAATACTAGATCATTGGCATTAAATGTGTCAAGCTAAGGAAGAAAGATACTACTACGATATATTGGTGTGTTGACCAAAGATGAAAATACAAAAGTATCAAGGCACTGAACACAATTTCAGGATGAGGAGTCCTGGACTTCAAGAATCCTGGGCCAGTTTCCAAGAGTCACTGTCAGAAATTTTTGAGTCTCTCACCTTAAAAATTTTTAAAGGAAAATGAAAAAATACATGATTACTGTTTTATTACATATTGGGATTAAAATTCTTAGCATCACAAAATCACACTAAAGAGAAATTATTTTTAATTATTGGTTTATTGCTCAAAAAAAAACTTGTCGTATGATACTTCATAATCTGCAAACTAGCTTTTATGAATGAGTTTCTTTACTTTTTCCTGTTTCATGACTTAATAATGTGTATGGCATTTGATTATCATTGCCTTCAAGTGCAAGACACTCATCCATTATTCTGCTTAATTTATTCACTGTTTAATTTATATTTAACTTTGTTGCTTTTCAGTCATCATTTCTCAAACTAATTTCTCAAATTTTCTGAACAATATGCAGTATTGTCTATATATTTTGCATAGCACTGCAACTCTTGATGATTAAAATATGGATTAAATTCAAGGGTGATACCTGCAAGTTTGTATATTTCTAGTTCTCATGTTCATAGTTCTGCTGCCATTTATATCAACATCCTTCATCAGTTGTGATGATGTCAGCATTAAATGTACATTCCAAACTTGAGCTCTCTTTTTTGTCTTCATTTGTGCTCTCACTTTCGACTAATTTTTGCCATTTATTAGCATTAGTGTCATTGTCATTGCAAGTCAGTTTCCCAAAAATGAAAGTCAATTTTACTGACCCGTTTTTTTGCAAGTTACAGTACTTTTGCACTCCTTGGAAAGTGTCTGGTGCCCTAGACTAAATCACACATACCAAAGTAATAAAACTAGGATTTTGTTTGCAATTTTTTTCCCCCATAATAATGATAGGTGTCTAGCAGACACATAGCTGTTGCACTGGATCCCAATCCTTGCCTTGTACAGAATTATGGTATCATCAGGTCAGTGTCCTTGAATGTTTTTCAAGTCAGGCCTTCTTGAGTCACCACAATGTGCAACATGATACAGTAACACTCTTGGATGATTTTGTTCAGTGTTGCACATTGGTTGTGCTGCAAAAGGAATATTTGATATACTTTGTTGCTGTGTAATGACCAAGATATAGGAATTGTTCCATTTTATTTAGGGCAACACTGGCCATTTTAAATTGGAGAATGTTATCATCTTTCACTAAAGTTGCAACACTTGTAACAGCATAAATGTATGTTGAATTAATCTCAGTTACATGTTTAAAAATTATTATGTGAATGTGTATTTGTTAGAAATCCATTTTAAATGTTCAGTTGTATTTTGCTTAGCCTTTGGTAGTATGGGCAGTAAGTTATGTGTATTTTAAAGCTAGAATGTTAGAGAGCCTGCTGCACTTGCTCGTTAGTCTTAATTAGCACTCCTGTTCAGATTTGGAGAGAAACCAGTTTAGCATTTATAAAAAAAATTACCAGTATGTTAGTTCTGCTATTTCTTTTCTAGTGCTGCATTATACACTTAGGCTTATTAGAGTATATATGTGTGGGTTGTTTTCATTCTTTCCAAATTTGTCAGCAGTGAAGAATACTTGTAAAGCTGTGGTCCCAAAATAATTTCCCTCTATACTGCTGTAGCTCATGTAATGTAGCTCTGGTCATGGATCATTATATTGATTAAATTTTCTTGTATTCTAAGAGTTTGGTTTATTTCAAGTAAATCAAATTGTTTGGTAATAAAATTCATTGTAAGATGGTTCCACAAGTTTTTACCGTAATTTTGTATTTATCTATGCACTATCATGACCAGGGTTCAGTCTGGGACTATGTCTGTTGTGGTGACTTGAATCTGACATGGGCTACTACCTTTTGTTTATGACTTCATTATTGGTTGCTTGAAGATTGGATAGTAAATTTATGACAAATTTATGCTTAAAATGTCAAGTTATTCTTATAATAGCAGATTACAATATTAATTTGCACATAGAACAACAATGACTTGAAATTGATTTTTTAGCCCAAAATGAAGAGCTTTTTGTTTAGACATAGTAAAATTTACAATTTATGTTGTGCAATAAAATATTAGTCATTGTTTTAATTTCATTCAGATAATGTAATATAAGCAAATTTTTAAGACATATCACAAATATAAGTATTATAAACTTATAGTATATTTTTAGCTACATGGAATGTTTTCTTTTAAGAATTGGCCTTAACAGGTATGTATATGTTTGCCTTGTCTTCATTTTAAATTACTGATCCTGTGTATAATCAATGTCCCTTGTTATGTAAAAGTGAGTGAAAGTAATGCAATTCTCAGAACCAGTCAGCATATTGTGCAATCTTTTTGGTCAGAACTGCCTAATAGTGAGATGATTTTTATCTCTTGTGCAGAATTATGTTCTGTCTGTGTAGTTGATGGTTTTATTGTAGTTTAAAGTCAGATTTATTCTGCACTGATTTGTATCCAGCTTGTGGACTAACAGTGCAATAGTACCTAAGGAATTTGACACTATGAGTATCCCATCCCTATCACAACTTTTGCTAAGTAAATCAAAAGCAAAAGTTAGCTGTATGGAAGGCAACCATCGAATTCAATGATTTCCTTACAAGGCTAGGGAATTTTCCAATTAGTGTGACTATCCCATTACTGTTGTCGCGTATGATCTTTCTTTACCTGCATTAGAGAAATCCCACTATCTGAATCCATAAACTCTGCAGTTAATCTTAGTCACGTGAGCTTGGTGGTGCCAGGCATTGGGTTTTTGGCATTTTCAGTGGCGATGTGTTGATGTTACTGATTGAGCGCTATGGATTTAAGTACCTTGAAAAGTAATATATGTCTCAGCTGTTTAGAGGAAACGACTGAAATATAACTTGCATGCAGTAGACTCCCATCATCGCTGTCCAGTTACTTAACTGTGTTAGTGTGTTAAATCCTGTAAATGCAATTTTGGGATCAATAATACAACACTGACAGTTAAGAAAGTAAGATATGGAGGTTTTATTTATATACAATTTATGAGTGTGATTCTGTCTCCTGCTTCTAAAAAGATTGAACTCATTGTTGTCCAAAAAAAATTTATCGCAAAAAAGCCTTGACTCAGCCTTCAGTAAAATTGACTTTCTGATCAAAAGTGCCCCTCGTGACCTCCCCTCTGAGAGGAATTCCTTGCTTGAACACTACTGTTATTTCAGTTGTGTATCAAACATCTGGATCATGTTACCATCGCATAGATTATATTTATTTAATGCACCATAGGGATAATTCTACTATATTAATTAAGGCCACCTTTTGCTTGCCTGAATTTTTCTCTCATTCCATCCATAACAAAAACGTATTACTGGATTGGAATTGGAATTTTACACTTTTTGTTACTGGAAGTGATTTCAGTTATACAAATGCCTGTTATTTCTTTTGTGTGTGCATTTTTGGCATAATGCATAATGCAGAACCCAAATTCTCCAGTGGTTTGTGCGTGGTTGAAGAGTTCACAAGCAAGCAGTCATGCAGCTCCTCCATTTTCATTGTGTTTGATATGAATTCCTTCCTTCCATTGAAAAATTTTTTCCACTGGCTATTTAGATAATAATGCATACTGGTAGTGATGGGAATTGGTCAGAATGTCTTAACTGATAATTGGTTCCACTTAACCAACTAATAATCAATTATAATTAGTTACTAAGAGCAAATTTTAATTTTTGTTATAGTTACATCTTTGCTTATGAGTTCTAAATGTTAATAAATGTACAGGAGTAATCTTTTTTAATGGCATGTATACTTTAACCTGGGTAATAAAAATATTACATATTTTCTATTGTGTTGTGTTATTTTTGAGCTACAACATATGTTAAATGAGAGTAATTTTCTATGGCTGATCAGTTTTATGTAACTGAAAAACTTGCAATACCCCCAAACAGCCTTTCATTTGTGATGTGTCTATCATCTGAAGTATAGAAGGACATGTTTTTCCTTGTTTGTCATTATTTACTAATATTATAATCAAAGGATTTTACATTTAAACTGAAACAAATCATCAAAATTTATTTAAATTTATTAACTCGATAATTTAACAGCAAGATCATGTAATCATGACTATATTTGTCCAGATTATGAAAGTTTGCACTACAGAATATGGCATGGTTTTATATTTGTAAGTTGTGAAGGGAATAAATAATTTAGTGTGACATTAGTGGATTGTAAGTCATAAAGGTTACCATTTACATAAGAGTTTTACAAAACTTGGTCTTTTGCATTGAATTTAAAAAGAAGAAACAAATTAGGATACTGGTCTTTTTGAAAGTACATACTGGAATACATGTTTACCAAAAATTTTAAAATCCAAAATGTTTCCCATCATTGATTGGACCTACATTTGTTTGCATACTTCTATTCTTACTGCAGAGTTTGCATACTACCTTTGTCATATGATATCTAAATGCTTCATCGGTGGTCTCTCCATTGCTTTGTAAAATTCAGAGTAACTCCAAACACAAAAACAAGCTTTTCTACCATGATATGGGTATATTGTAGTCTGATCATTTTGGTCCATGACATGTACCGGTATATCAGATCCAGTGCTTTTTAAAAGTGTCATTTGGAACCCTCAGTATTCTTTCCAGATACAACATGAGCAAGGAACTGGTCTGTGCTGAAGCTTCAGAGTAGTCTCCGTTGCTGCACAATTGATTTTGGCATTTCGCAATCGATTATTTTATTGGTTCGCTCAACCAACTGATTTCTTATCATAATAATTGAAACAACGCTGCATATTGGTACACATTTTGTGCTATGAATTGCCTAAATTGACCACAGTGCCCAAGATTTGTCTGCCATGGTTTGCCAGGAATCCTGTGGTCTTTATAGAGTGAAATACTAATGACTTTTTCGACCTCTTGACTTCTAATGAACCTCAGCTGAATCATGTTGTTTTACATTTTATGGGGGGGGGGGGGGTTTGAAAAGGAAATATAGTTTTTATTTTAGTTCACTTTGTTGACTTTGGTTTGCATGGTAAATGTGCAGCACAGTGTACCTATCCATTAGAACGTGGCAAAATGTTAATTTGATGTGAAACTAACTAAAGGTTCTCTATGATTGATAAGCATTTATATTTCATTAACAACCTTTAAATAACACAGAATTAATATAATGTAGACAAAAATTATATTATGGTAGATGAATAAACAGATACATTTGTTGAACTCAGATCCTCACTCTCATATTAAGAACTTGTTTTAAAAAAAGAGTTGGGTTTTTTTTATTTACCAAAAAAGATGACAGCAACAACAAAGTCCACAACAACGAGATTGACATGTCTATACAACAAGAACAAAATCATGTCACAAATTTTCGTTTAAAGAATACACAGACCCATATAATATTAATTTTAATCTGCTATAAAGGAAATATAAAAATTGCAAGAAAAATTAAAGGAGTGAGGAAGTAAAATTTGCAGAAGTGCTTGTTTTTTAATTTATAAACTTCTCAAATTTTGAGGATTGGGTGTGCCAAACTTGTACTGTTGGAATCATCCCAGGTGCCATTATAAACTTGGACTGTGCTTATGGCAGGAGCAATGTGCTAGCAGTGCTTAAAATTAAATTGTTCAGCATAATTTGAATGGATTGACGCATTTTTTAAAATCATTTTTAATTAACATTTTGTGTGTGGAAAAATGCAAACACATGCTTATCTCGCACTTTGGACTAAAGTGATTTTGCTGTCCTCGATAAATTTTACCATAAATTTTATTACACCAGTCTGGAATTGTTGCTATGTGTAAGATAAATGTTTTCTTATATACTCATGATTAAATAATTCTAAAAAACCTTTGAGTACATTTTCATATGTGTACATCAGTAGAACTCAAGCAAAACTCCACAATTACAGAAAATGCAGAATTGCATAAGAGTTGACGAGTTTAAATATGGTCAACTGCACAAGTCATCCAATTAAAATGTACGAGGCATGATAACATTGTTCATAAATTATGTACAATATGAATAAATGAAACGTGTATTGTCCATGTTAGGACACTCAGTCAAATTAAAAAAAATCACTTAAAACTTTGTGGAATGCATGAAAATGACATAATATTGTTTCAAACCTAAATTTTAATTTCTAGAATACACCCAGAGTGAGATGCTTTTTTGTTTCTTCTTAAAAAATATTATGAAGTAGATCTTCAAATTTTCTGTGATGGTTCAGAAAATTTATAGTTTCGCACCACTCTCCTCTAAGTAGTTTGTTCTAAACAGGATATTCTTTTGTCAAAATCATTGATGGTATGTAAAGTTTTGTTTTAATTTGAAGTTTAACACTGTCCAGAGTCATTGTACAATGTTTGGGGACACTAGTAACAGGACAGTTGAATATAGATTTAGACTGGGAGAACTAGACACATTAATGCAGTTCATTTTCTTGTTGTTATGCATCAGATTACTGGCCTACCTGGTGGCAAAGATAAACATGGGAATTGAGTATTTTCCATAGACTTTGTGCCATGAGTCATTCATTGATTTTGGGCACAGTATCTTAAGTGTTCTATATGACATTTACTTGTTCACATGAACTTCATTTGATAAGCTTCATTATAGCAGTGGTTTTATACATTTTTTCAGGGTCCAAACTTGAAACTTCTTCACTTTCTTAAATGTGTGGGGTGTGTATTTTTGTTACAGTACAGAATCTGGGCGTCTGAATTTAAACAGGGCGATGATTTTTTTCAGGTAGCCCACCCACCAGCTTTAAGTTACAATTGTCAGATCCAGGTGTGACAAGCTGCAAAAAGGTCAACCCACATTTAAGCCTGTACTCAGCACTATTACAACACAGATGCATGTACCTCCAAGTTAATAAGATAATTAAACAGAGTATATATATGTTGGTATTGAACATGACATCTGCACAAAAAGAGGCAATAAGTTCCACTTTAAAAGTTAACTTATAAAATTGTATAGATCAAGAACCATATAAAAAATTTTGGAGGATAAGCACTTCCAAAATAAGCATAAACATGTAGTACAACAAAATTAGAGAGAAAACGTAAACATTAACATTCTGTAAAATGTATATAAAATAAAAGATACAGGTAAAACTATAAATTCTTTAAAGTATATAGAATAAATTTATTATATCATATTATCAATATATAATCCACATTCCCTCAAAATGTCTAAGATTTTCTCTGGTTACAGTATCACCATCAAGTTCCTTAAGTTAATTGAATTCACATCAGTCTCACAGTGTGGGGAAAAAAAATAAAATCTGTTAAACTGTATTTGTACTTGTGAAACAGAACTCCGTTGGTTCTTTTTTCATGGCACTTTTAACACATTATTGGCTACATAATGCAAAAGAAATGGGAGACAAGGTTCCACTCCAGTTCCATATTTTAGCACCAGGGCAAATTCTGAATAAAGAGTGAATCACAACGTTGGAACAATAGGGTCATTTGGTCATGAAAGAAGAACCCAGGAATGCTTACATGTACGTTGACGCGAATCATATTGGTTTACCCATATAGTATATGTACCAGATGCTGCAGATATTTACCTCAGTATGGTTACCACAGGGTTCAAATGTGAAACTCCTTGCACAGAGTGACTGCCCAAGTTTAAAAACATGTTTAAGGTGAAATTAAAACAATTACGATTTTTTTCAGATTAGTACAAAGGCAAATTCAGGTACACAAATTTCCATATGAGCGCAGGTGTACGAAAATTTGTCAGAACATGGACAGGACAAAAATACTGAGTTTCAGCTACTTTTTAAGCATTTTTAAGCTGGATTTGAATGGATGCAGAATAATTCTGACTTAAAAATGCAAGAAAACCATAAGCTACATGTAGAGAGAATTTTATTTTGTATTATTGGAGATTATAAGACATGAAAAAGCTAGCAGAATCTGACAGTTTTTACTGTAAGAACTGTAAGATTAAACGTCATGCAAATGACATGTTTGCAGCATTTAACATATTTTGAAAACTGGTGCATAGCCACAAGTGCATTTCACAAGAAAGCAGCTGAACCATGGATTATAAGTTCGAATCTCAAACAACTGAGCTACCAAAGCTCCCTCAGAAGAACTGTACATACCTGGATTATTTGTGCTAATTATAATAAGTGCCCTCAAGAATAAGAAATTTGTGTATTACCAAAGTCTTTGCAGTGATCATTCAAACAATGAAGAAATACGCATGTAGATGTGAGTTTGAAAATAGTCTGTGTGTGATTTTTAGCTGTAGAGTTTAAAATTCCACATTCAATAAAATTCTTAAACATCTCAAACAGTCATCGAGGCAGACCTCTAAAGGATTTTGAGAATTTAAGTCCTCACAGAATTCCCAACTGCGCCACTCTTACCACAAATGATAGTTTGTTATATAGAAAACTAGATTTAAATTTTAATGACTTGGAATGCAGGACCCAGAACTGGAGGTCTTACATGCAGATGCAGGGACTCGCATTTCTGAAACTCCTGCTGTGAGGTGGAATAATTGTTACTGTGTAAGAGATGTAAAATATTATTTTGGGAAAGCCAGAGATGGCTGGATATGAGAAACTGGAGCGGGGGGGGGGGGGGGCCGGGGTCTTTCAGAACTTGCCAGTCATAATAGGGCACATCTTTAGGCACTGGCCAAGCCCTGAAATGAAAACCTTATGAACCTGCAAGTGCACCAAACTGAACTAGTGTTTTCTGTGCAAGGATCTAAAGTCATTGCATGCCAAACCACCCCAGACAAGACTCTGGAGCAGCCCAGATTATTAATTTTAGGTCTTATAGGACAGAAAATATTGAAAGGGGGTGGGGGGAGTCTTTTGGGACAGGCAGTTTTGAAAATAGGTGGATCTTGACCTTTCATATACCTGTATAGTCATCTTATGTTAGTGCCATTCCCCACCCACATCTACATCATTTTAGTTTCCCATTTACCAGTGCACACTTTTTTATTGATATGGCTGTTTGTTATTATGGTCCCCTTTCTATAAATCCCATATTGCCTTGACAAGTTACATGTTAATTATATTACATATATTATACACAGAACGCTTTGTTGGAATAGAGCATTCAGGCTTGACAGTAGCTCATTGTCCGCTGTTTGAAAAGAGCTTGGTACTACAAAAAGCTCGAGTATCAAGAACACAAGAGTCACACAGAGACGAGGAGTTTTTAGAATAGAGACCCATCCTTATCGTAACTAGCAAGTTTTACATAGGTAGCATTATTTGTGGGTGTGCACTGAAGCGGGAATCCTGCACTGGTACATATTAGTGAGATACAGAATTAAACTATATCTTGTGAAAAAAGCTGATTTGCATTGTATGCATTTACATTACTAAGCAAGGAAAAACTTACTGAACAGAGGTTACAAGTATTGTACATAGCCCTCTCTGCAGCAAACAATTTGTTTTTGGTAGTTTCAATGTTTGTATGAAACACAAGATTCTCTCTGTTGATTGCCAATTTTGCATATTGATTTTTTTGTTTTTGTTGGCTTTAATGGCACATCATACATTATTGGATATATCAGACAGGGAAAATGGGAACTACCACAAGTGCCTTTCCCAGGGGCACATTAGGCAGCCAACTTGAGCTGTACTGGGCAGTATCTAACCTATTATACCCTTGGATTACAAGTCCAAAACTCTACCTACTTCAGTTCACATGTTTAGAAGAAATAAAATTGTGATGGATCAAATACATGTACTTAACACATAACATGAATACATTGATCTGGGTTTGGGGCAAAACAAAAATCATCACCTTGGTGAAATTAGTGTCAGATTTGTTAACAATTGGCCATGCCTATCCTTGCATTGATATACCAAAAATTGTCAAGTATAAGGATTACATTGCTAGTGAAAATTTTTAATTCTTCAACTTAAAAATCATGAATTTTGAAATAAAATTTTAAGTGTTCCTGTCAAACTTTTTCAACCACTGTAGTGTACCTTAAGAGCGCTCAAAACATAATAAAATGTTTCAATATACGCTGTCACCATTCATTCAGCCACAGGAGAAATTGAGTGACTCACTTTTCCTGCCTTGCCTTAACTTGATATATTGGATATTAGGTCAAATACAGGTGTAGAGTACAACTGTTTTGCAGGTGCAAACCAGAGAAAAGAGATAAAATCTTGACACAGAAAATGAATTGCAGAGAGATAGGATCCAGTACTAAGAAACCATGCAGTGTCTTTTATGAGATGTACTTTAAAAATAAAAGCATACCAATATTCCAATAGTCTACTGATAAATCGGAAACTAATACACTCTAGTTGAAGATTATGGATGATAACAAATTTTATAGTCTTAGGTCAGGCAGCTTTAAGGTTAATAAATGTAATGATTATTCTGAGATGCTGATAATAGTTCTCCAGAAACTGCAGCATTTTTTAATGTGGTATACCAGTCAAGTGTACTTATTTGGTTTTCTCGGTTCACCCCAAAAAATGTGTCTGAGGACAAGCTGCTTTTAGGTAAAAAAAAATATGATAATTACATGTGTATTGGGATTTAGCAGCACATGTAATTTTTCCATAAACTATACAGTCTTTGATGTGATATATTGTGGTGTAAGTAAACTTTTTTGGTATTTCTTAGATTACAAATTGAAACAAATATAATAAGGTCTACAGGCAGTCTACCTATTGATTGATCAGTTAATAAATACAGTTAATAAATATCTTGATAGTTCACCATCTGGCTGTTTAGTCTCATTGGTATTAATAGTAATGAAGGACAGATAAAGCAACCAAAGCTGCCTTGTAGATGTCCATTTCCAAATGGAAGATTCCATACACTGACTTTAAAATATTCTGCAAATCAGTATGTTCTTTATACTTGGCAAAATATGTGGAATGAAAGCTCCACAAACGAGATTCAAAACGTCAAATCAACTATTGGAGAACATCGATCATGGAGAACAGTTTGCAGGGATATGATGATACTGGGTCGATCGCATACATCAGACAGCAGATTCATGTATTCTGTATGTGCTGAAGGGTGAACCTCGACCAGAGTATGTATCCTACCACCACTGACAGTGGAACACATTCTAGTGTTGTCCGCTTCCACTCTGTGAGACAGATGTATTTTTATGTGACCTCGGTGAAGAACTTTGTGATGATAATGTTATCCAAGAAAATATTGGATTATTTGAGGAAATGTGGTTGATATATAAAAAGTTGATCATTTGTGGATTTTACCTATTTTACCATTATCTTTTATTTTCTATTTATAAACCTTCTACAGAATTATTACATCTTTGCCTGTTTACCTTTACTCTTTTATCTTGTACTACATGTATACATACTGTACATGTAATTTTGGAAGGGTTTATCTTCCAAAACGTTCTATGCAATCCTTCATTTGCACATTTTTAGAACTTTATATCTTCATTAATAATCATAAAGTAGCCAATATTGTGCTGAGGTGCTATACCTGGTATAGTGTCTGGTAGGGTAATCAACATCAAATCAATGTAAAATTTTGCATGAAGTAAGATATCTTCTGTGAAAGGAGTTTGTTATTGTTGCAGTAAACAGGTACCCAGTGGCACATTTTATTATCCAGGTTAATATCAATGGGCAGATACCATAGTACCTGGGTACCTGTTCACGGCCCTATCAACCTGATGGAAAGAAAAAATATGTGCAAATTTAATTCTACATGGACAATACAATGTTGGCATATAATGAAAAGTAGAAAGGTGACTAATATGTATTTTGTGTCGTTTTCAATTCCAACTTCAGAATATTTCATGGAGGGAAAAACAATGTTGAAAAGCATTGCAAGAATTTCACTCTTAACAAACAATAATATGGCTGAGTCAACGCCAAAACTCGCAACATTATTTTCAGCTTGGCACTTTGTTTTCCTGTCTCTTTTGACAGCCCTGTGTATAAAGATTTATTTTTAGCATTTGACTATTTACCATGCAGATTCAATTTTGCTTTTACAAATTCCGTAACCTTCTCATGCACCTAAAAAGTTTAATTGGGTGGGGTGGGGGATTAGTTACGTGTCGTTTGCTCTTCAGTCTACTCTTTCATCTAAATTTGAATTTGTTAACATATCACTTTAGCACAAATCTGTATGCGAGAATGATGTATCCAACAGCAGTTAACGGTCACAGTTACCTACTTTTCATACTGCAGTGGCTTTGAGGGTATTTGGAATATATCTTGGCAGAACAGTCGAGACAGAATTATGCAGAATTCATGTTACAGTAGTACTAGGTTTGCTGTACTATATTTGTCACATATGCATCGATTTCTGGACATGTAATATTTGTCTAAACTATTACTTTCTGTTAGTGAATGATACCTTCACCATAGAGATAAAATCGATTCTAAATCTTGTGCATTGAATAATAAAATAAACCATTTCTCTTCAGGATTTGGATCTGATTGAGGTTCTATGGAGGCAAGACATAGATCTGGGTGTTGGGAAGGAGGTTTTCGATGTCAACCTTCGCAGACAGCTAGAAAGAGAGAGAGAAATAGAACTTGCCAAAGAAAGACAAAAGGTGAGTGTATTTTCTTTTCTTTTTGTCTTACCTGCATTAGTACAGTGAGAGGCAACACTTTGCTGGTGTTTATGCCAGTGGAAGCAGCAACTTAAAAAGTTTAAAGTTGTGTATTAAAGTTTTTGCAAGTCATATATAGTGGTGATACACCAATGCACTGTCACAAGTGAGAAGCCATTGGTTTTCATGGAACACTAGTTTGCTTCCACAGCTTCAATAGCATCTGAACAATGCAGATTTATCCACCTATTTTACCATGTATCTTTTATCTTCAAGGACTACCTTTTTTATACTTTTCGAACCAGACTTCTAATCAGTATTATATAGCTAGGACTGCAGATGCACGATCAAACACATGCATACATACATCAGTTTGATACATGCCTACATATACCTCCCGGCCATTTTGATTCAGTTGGAATGATTACAGTTTTGCTTTATATAGGAAGATGGGTCATTGGCACGGGTTTTCGGAGTTAGGGAGATCCATGATAGTCCTCATCAAAATCGCACTACAGATGTTACATAATCGCTTCATAACCCTTCTTTTTAGGAAGTCATGTGACTTCCATTTGTTTTATTCATGGACTTTATTTAACTCCTGGACTACAATAAAAGAACCACTATTTGTATTTGCTTTACAGTGTCCCTCCCCCACCCTCCTGATTTGGGGGACATGCAGCATTTTAGAGGGACTAAAGAAAATTGTAGCACATAATGTAGCACAAAATGAGTTATTTTTATTTGCTTTCATAGTTTTACCTTCTGAACATTTTCATCTGCACTATACTATTGTATCTTCCTTACGTATTTCAGTTTATTGCAATGAACATTGTATCATGTGCTCAGGTAACTTGTGGAAACATTAACGTGTTTGAATATCTGATTAACGGTACAAGACCAAGATTTTAGGGACATAGGACAAAAATTGCAGGAAACCCTTGATCCTTGATCCTGTGCTCAAGGTGCAACAATTGATGAGGTACACTAATGGATTTCTGGATGTCAGGGCAGTTCTCGGTTTGGGAGTTAGGGAGAACAGATATAGCCCTTTGCTATGGAGGAGTTATTGAGCTAAGGAAATATTTGAGCTCCAAAAAACACTTATCCTGTAAGCAAAGGCAATGGAGAGCATTGAGAAATGACATTTTTAGCATCCCAAATGCTAAAAAGAATTTTTGGCCATGGGGAAATGTGGTTCCACCCATCTCTCTGGCTGCCTCTAACATGTTTACTGATTTTTTTACTTCAAAGGTTGGCATGTATGAATGCATACTTACATACATAACAAGCACAGCAGATTGCATAGGAAGCTTGTACAAAACAGATGTTAATTGTATGAGCATGAAGAAAAACTCTGCATAAATACTGCATTTGGGTTATTGGTCAAATGTAGCATAAAAGGGCTAGACTCAAAGTCAGGAAAATTAGAACTATATGCTATCATTCAGAGTTTTTCCTAGCCAGTAGTTATGGAGTAGAATAGCAAACTTCAGGGGATTTCTGCTTAAATTTCATGGTCATAAAAGATCACGGAATATGAAGTCCGGGATAAATGATTTACCCTAAACTGGCATGTTTTGTTTTTAATCTTTAATCATGTTTATTTGTTAGTAATAATCTATACCATTTTGCTGCTTCTGATAAAAGACCAATAATAATACATTCACTATCTAGTATTTTTGTCTGCATTTTTGCGAGTTTGTCTCATTGACCTTTTCAGCAAAAAGATTAGAACTAGCACAAGCCAAACAAGATGAACAGCGAAGGCAACAGCAGCAGAGATGGCTGTCTGACAATTTTACACAAGATGGAGAAACAGGTGAGATTGCCTTGGTGATTTTCTCTGCATTTCTTTTGTTTATTGATGGCATAAAATGTTCTAATAGGTTATTCAGTGTGTTGTCCTGCACTCAGATATCAGACTTAGATGGCCTACAAAATGGAGGGCACTGAACAGCTTAGAAGAAACCATCAGCTTTGGGGGATATTTCTGGGATGGAATGGTGTAATTTTGCAAGAAGAGTATAGCATATGTAGAGGATATTGCACAAATGCTCATTTCAGATGTAGTGTATGAATTTCAAAGAAGTTGAATAATATACAGTGTGACCCCACTATAGCATGCTCCGTTATAACATGAATTTGGATATAACACAGATGTGGCGTGGCTCCCAAAATTTCATATACATGTACTTTTCTTATACTTGAAATGTTTTTTTCTTAAAAAGTACGAAAAGTAACATGTTAAAAGGTTATTATCATTTTTGGGGAAGAGATCATGTATGAATTCTAATATAAGACGATCGTGGTGTGGCTCAAGCAATTTCATATACATGTATTTCTAAAAGAAAGTTTTTTCCTTCTTAAAAATCAAAACAAATTATACCATCTGGCAATTTTATTTTACCAAAATTATTGACTGTATAAACTTGTATATACAGCCTTGGGTTTGGAGTGAAGAATTTCAGAGGCATCATGAAAGGAAGCCACAAACTTGATATAAAATGCACTGGAGTTTGTTAGATAAACAATTCTTTGTTGATATTGACCAACAAGGTTAACAGTGCATTGTTATATCATAATCTGCTTATTCTGACATCTGACCTGAGTACGGTATGCTACGAAATCAAAATTATACCATCTGGCAATTTTATTTTACCAAAATTATTGACTGTATAAACTTGTATATACAACCTTGGGTTTGGAGTGAAGAATTTCAGAGGCATCATGAAAGGAAGCCATAAACTTGATATAAAATGCACTGGAGTTTGTTAGATAAACAAATTCTTTGTTGATATTGACCAACAAGGTTAACAGTGCATTGTTATATCATAATCCACTTATTCTGACATCTGACCTGAGTATGGTATGCTATGAAATCACTGCATTTTTTATTTTTTTATTTGATAACAATTCTGGTAGCAGAAATCAGATGGACAAGGCACTATGTCTTAATGGATCTTTCGGACCAAACACTCTCAGATTATCTGCTGCTCGCTAGTAATTAATATATTTTAACTGACCTCTGTATGTGGATGGTAAGTAAAATTTCTCTTCTTTTCACTCATAGAATTAAATCATTCAGAACATTCATATTATTTTTGTAGTAATCCCTGTCGGAACAGAACGGAACACCTGTGTATTCGTTGTCTGTTGGCCCTTTAAACAAAATTTCTGATGCACGTGTGGAAGGCAGCATCACTCCACCACAAACCCCTCCCCCCCCCAAACCCCCCCAGATTTACTTGTTGGTTTCCTTATGCTACCAGGACTAGCTACAATCGACAAACTTCTGAAGGCAGGAAAAGTAACTGCTACAATTGACCAAATGACAGCTAATTCCTTTTGTTTTTAAAATGTACCCCCCAAAAAATAGCTTTGCTGAAACTTCAAAGGAAATTGATCACCTTTAAAGCACCGATCATTCTGCACAAATACGAAGCAAATGAAAAAAAAGACAGTCTCAATCAATGTTCTATAATTATGTGATTTTGCCAACGCAATAAGAAACAGACATCTGTTAGGTCCTCCTTTAGCAGTATCTTCAATAACACATGCACTTTTCATCAAAGGAAGCCAACTGGAATCTTCAATAAAAACAAATAACCTTTCATCAAAGGAATTCAGCACCAAACTTAAATAAAAGTATTGGAATCCAATAGACTGTTGCATTTTCCAAAGTGACTGCAACATGTTTATTGCGCCGTGAAAGTTTAGTTTTTGGAGCGGAAAAAAATATGCTTACGGTCACTACCAACAGCAGCATAAAAAGTAAATAAATTTCCAGTCTTTTCAAACCGTAGATATATGGCCGTCAAGTGAATTGAAGATGGGGTATATAGCAAAGATGTTTCTTAAACTTTTTAATTTGACTAAGTTTTCATTTCCATATCAAAGCCTCATCCCTTGGGCAGCCTCGGCAAGATGTTACTCTCTCCAACTGACCAAAATCTAGGCCAATTTAAGTACATGTAGCATGTAAACAGCTGTAGCCATGTGCTACTTGCAAAAACTGTAGTGAATTGTTAAGTGACAATCGGATATAGATCAAAACAAGGACTTCCATTTTTTTTATAAATACGTGTTATTTGTGTTTTCAAATGGGATGTGAGTCATACATGAAGTTTATAACATGTGATCTATACTCAGTTTTGTGGATTTATTACATACAAGTACAGTACTTAATTGATTATGGATTGCACTATATAAAGGTAAGTTGTCAATATGCAGGTGTTTTTCGGACTAATTTGTCTTCATTTAATCAAAAGCACATATATTTGCTACCACTTTTATGACATGCACCTCCCGCATGCCATATTTTAGGGAAATACATCGTTTTCTTCAGCTAATTGACTTGGTTGGTTATAACATGGTTCGGTCTATAACATGGTTGGGTTCTATGGACCCCAACTACCATGTTATAGTGGGGTCACCCTGTACATTTTTTGTGAGCCTTAATGAGAAAGGATAACTTTGGTCATTCAATTTGTATTTTAAAAAATTTAAATGAGCACAAATGTAAGATTCTATCTTGCAATAAATACTGCCAATTTTGATTGAAGAAACCACAGATTAGTGTAGTGAAACAACTTTGAAAGACACTTCTATAACTTTTTTATGCCTTTGCCTTACATGATGCTATGACATTGTTCATGTCACGAGGTGTTTTTGTACATGTTGCTTATAGAAAAATTAAGGGTATATTTTTCGCTAGTAACTCAGTAGTCATGTGATAAATATCATTTTTTATGAGCCCCCTATATGACCAATTAAAATATGGAATTTGTGTTTGCTGCAAGAGCAATATTAAAAGTTACCATTTTGTCACATTTTCTTGATGGCCCCAAAACTTCTGAAATGGCTGATTGTTTTTTGTTGAGTTCACCTAAGCAGAAACTTGACATAATAATGACATTGGTGTTCATGTGCATAGTTGTACATTCTTGTCTGTCAGTATCTAAGATTAACCTCAGTGTTAAAGTTTTGTGTGGTCAGTTTTTTAAATACAGCTTGCCACAGTCTTGTTACTTGTTATGTGAATTGATTTTGATCTGTACTACACCACTTTACCAAAAGTTCAGGTGCAGGCTCAACATGTAGGCCATGGCAAGCTTCTTGTCTTAATTTTGCATTATTGAAGTAGAAAAATGGATCATCAACCCAACATGAGGGATCATTAATTTTCTTATTTGGAAAGATCTGCTAGTCGACACGGACATACTCTTGTATGTGTTGGAACCAGGGATCAAATGCTGAATAGCAGAGTTCATAACTAATTGCCCTTTTTTTTTTTACAAATTTGATGGGGCACTTTGTAAAACACTTTAAAACTCAAACTTGTGGTAACAGACTTAATCAGCAAGATGTTAATCTTACCTTTATGAATGTGAATAGTGACCAAGGCTGATCATGGTTGTATGTGATTGTTATAACTCAGAGTGTTTTCACACTGATCAATTACTTTTATTTCAGACATGCTCAGAACATCTGGAACTTGCACCAGTAGCATAGCTTATATTGTTTGAATGTGCCATCATAAAACGTGGTCTGTGCCTTCGGCAGGATTAATACTGTCGATTTTAGACTGTCTAAATAAAATTAAATTGTTTTGCATTATTCTGTTGCATTTTTAAATTTCTTTATATGTCCATTTATAAAATGTATAAAATATGCAGATGTACTGCTTATTTAGGACTCAGAGAGGGTCACTGGAAACAAAATACATTGGATCTGCTGTGTAATGCTATTTATTGGAACGATGTAAATGACCTGTGTTATGAGCGAAAGAGCTTTATCCTGAAGGATGTCCAAACAAGACCCTGTTACCATAATACATAAACACACAGAGTATTTAATAATAATAACAATAATACTTGATTCAGTAATTTAGGCCACCTGCCCATATTACAAACTACAAGTAAATACAGAGTATGCCTTGGTGTATAGTAATTAAATATGGTGTTTAGCATGAGTATACATACATACTTTCCTTTAGATAATCAGTGCATAAAATTATAAAGGTGTTACTACCACTATCATTCGCCATTTGTATGAGTTGTCAGAGATTGTCAAAGATGAAAAGCCAAATTGATATAGTAAGAAAGATTTCTTACAATTAATATATTGCTATGACTCATGAGGGATACAAATTTTTCTACAGGCAGATAGAGATAATAAACTTCATTAAAATATTTCTTTCTTAAACGGTCATAAGGTGCACAAACAAAAAGCAAAATGGAATTCATCTTCTACCAAATAAACATTATTTTTCAGGCATAATTCACAGGACCTATTATTTCTCTCAGTCCTGCTATGCCTACCTGTATCTGTATTCTGCATATGCACTGAGCACCTAAATCCATAAGTTTTTTTTCCAGTTCTAATGAAATTTTATTTATATTATAATACGCACATTTTTTTTTATTGTTAATATCACTTTGCAAGTTTTAGAATGCCGTAGCCTTAATTAATTCTTTGCAAAATTAGTAAGAAGAATTGTATTTAATGAAATCACATGATAGTTGTTTCTTATAAGGCCAAAAAAATGTGTTTCTGGTCAGCCAACCATCCCTGTTTCTCATTGCTGACTCTAGCATTTTTTTCCCCGATGTTTAACTATATTTAAAAAAATCATTAAATGAACATAATGTTTTAAAAAAATGACCTGCCTTTTATAATTTAAATCCAGTGCAATAGTAAACACATTTTTGGAGCCTAAGCCAAGGACTAACATTGAGTGTAATGATTAAAGTAGCAACATTAAGATAAAATTCAGACAGTTTAATGGGACCGTTGTCCATATACATGTTTATGAGCGGGGCAGCTGTATAATGAAGTGCTTTACAGTGAGGGACCACTGTACTGCTGTGCTTTCCAGACCACAATACAACAAATGTATATACTTGCACATTGGGTCTAAATGCAAACAACATACCTGATAGATGTTAATCTGCCATCAGATTGTGCTGGCAAATCAGGATTTGTGTTGTTTCTACTAATTACTTCTAACAAACAACATAGATCTAGATCTGCTGGTGCATTATCAAGTTTGAGCACAATTTTGAGATTTCAGCTTGAAGGAATCAAATATGACATAAATTGAATGATATAATTGATGTACTTGAGAATATTGTTTCGTCCATGTGACTTTTTTTGGTTCAGTTTTAGCATTTAACTAAAATACTCAAATTATCAACATATTTTGTATTTAAAAAAAAACTAAAATTTTTTTTTATTTTAATGTTTAAAACTTTTACTTAATGTGATTTATGTTTGTGGGGAGGTCTTATTTATGATTAACCAAGATAAATATTTTGTAATTTTCACCTACATTTTTTTAATATATACTCTAAAAGATTGAACGTATTATGTCATGATGTCATCCAGCCAGCCATTTGTTACAATTTTCTTTTTCACATAACTCAAACTGCTCACCATATACATCTACCAGACATTGTGTATAGCATGCACTTGTGGGTAAGGAAGAATGCTATCATTTTCAAGGTCCAAGGGCGACTGTGACTTTAAGAAAACAATAGCTGCAACACAACAGCATTAGATTTATATCACATATCAGAACGAAACTTTGTTGATGGCTGGCAGTTGGGATGAGGTAGACCTTATCAGTTTTGGAGTCAACAAGTCAGAAATCAATGTTTGAATATAGAAAAGTTATTTCTGCATAAAAAACTTCCATTTCTTGACCATGTGCCGCTACCAGTGTTTGTGGACAACTTGCATGTTGGGTAAAAAAAGGTCTATTGATTTAGGGGTCAACTGGTAAAGATCATTCTGACTGAAACAAGAAACATGCTTTATATAGAATAACTTTAGTTCAGACAACAGAACCAAAGTTTGTAGGTAGAGGCCTGTCGATTTGTAGGTCAAAGGTCAGTCTCATTGTGGTTTTTTAAAAAAAATGGATTTTGCAGAATAAGTTTTATTCTATAGTAAGGTTCAGGTTGTAGAAGTTTGATTGTCAATAATCTCCTTTGTCAACCATACCCAACTAGTGCTTACACAAAGGATTATTAAACACTGGGTGTACATATAACATACTGTTCATATTATTCTGGCTGTCCTGATGTTTTCTTCTGGTATAAATCTTTGATTGACCAAATGAAAAGACTTCTATGTCAGTGGAACAGGATCTTCTGCCTGATGACTTTTAAGATTGGGGTTGGAAATTAGTCCCCATAAGGTACATTTTTTTATGTCAGTAGAAATGCTGCCAATGCACTCTAACACCTCTCCAAAATATCTTGTGAGCATGTTTTGAACAAATCTTAGCATCATGTAAACTTAATCCCAAAATGTTTTATATCAAAACAGGTTATGTTATTACCTAATTGTCTACTTGAAGTTTTGCCAAAATCAAGAATTCTCTGGAGTCATTTAAGAAATAATAATAAATCCTATTTATTTCTGAAGAAAATTGATAAACCATTTGAAAACAAGAAAAGCAATTTTCTCAGGAATTTTGAGTCCCAGTTGCCTTTAAAAAAAACATTAGGTAAAAATTTTTTCAAGAATTTTCGAGGAGAAAAATCGGATAAATAACACTGATGAATTCATTGAAAACAACATCATCACAAGTGTTTAAGTTTTGTGGATAGCCATAAATCTGAAAATGACTAGCACCACATTTTGCAAAACCCTTGTAAATTATTATTATTTTTCAATACCTTTTCCTTTTATCACAGGTGAATGGGTACCACTTGGGCGCCGAGTACCACCTCCACCTCCAGCTCCCGACCTGATGACAAATGGTCAGATGCAGGTAGGACTTTTGAATTGATGATCATATATAATTACAAATAAGTTGATTTATTCAGACAGCTATGATAGTTATTCCCAGGCTTTGGAAAAAAAGATGGGGATTATATTATTCTATTCCACCAGACATGTCTGTACGAGAAAAGTGGGGTAATAATGCCCCAGTGCTTAGATATCACTATAAACTGCCACACTGCAGACATTGTAGCGATATGACTGAAAAATTGCTAAAGCCACAAAAAAAATCTAAAACACACACATTTCACTAATTATTCGATTCTTGGGCATATTTTTTCTGGTCCCATATTTTTTATGCTCAGATAGGTCAGTGTTGTAACTGAACTCTATTTCTGATATTGATTTTATTTACACCATATTAAACAGTGTGATACAGTAAGTCTCCCATATATTTTGGTTTTATTTTTAGCTTTTAGAGCAGTTAAAGATCTGTAGATAGAAAAAGCTATGAAAATTAACGGTTTATAAAAAAATTATTCTCATTGGCCATGGAACATTAACAGTAGGTGTATAAAACTCTTAGAAGTATGTTATGTTTCCAAGAATGAATTTGTTCCATAACATGGTTACTTGATGATAATGTTCTGAAGAGATATCCATCAATGCAATAGAAGTATTAGGCCAAAGAAAATGTGCAGTTCAGGTAAACCAACCTCCCCAATTTTCATGATCCTAATCCTGTAACTTTTTATCACAGCTGCAACAAAAAATAATTTTGGTACAAAATGTGCCACATTTTTAACTCTCAAAGTGGTTACTTTAGATTGGTTGCTGTGATGTGAACCTAACACAAACAGGATTTAAAAAAAAAAAAAAAAAGTAATAATCACAAAAATTTAATGCTGACCTTGATGCCCCATTTTATTTCACACCTTCACAAGAAATACAGTTTTTAAAAAACAATATTTTTTTTTTCGTGTAGCCCTACCACATTTTTTTTCTCTGTAATATGTGCCTGGATAACTTGTGAACATGCTTATAACAGGGTCAGACATGGATCCCATTTTATTCTTTCTGTATTAAAAAAAAAAAAAACCCTCAAAAATTGGTTCCCATTTGTTGAAGAAAATTCTGATCAAAATTGGTAAATGAAGCCTTGATATATTGATCAGTTTATAAACAAAAACAGTGGTTACTGCCCAGAAATTTTATTAAATTTTATGAAATTCGTAAATTAATGTAATTCTTGTTTAAAATAAAGAATCTTGTTTTATTCCAGTCTTCATAGTTAAATTTTGAAGCTACTGGCCCTCTGGGTCAGCAAACTTCCAAAATGCACTGGCCTGAAAAAATTTGCATTGGGTCACAGAAAGATCAAAATATTAAGCTTACTCATTATTATTTCATAACAATCTTAGACTGACTTGAACCAAAGATATATTTTGTGAAAAATGAGATAAGCAACATATTTTTATTATTTATTCTCTCATAAAAGAATATATCATAAAATTAACAAGTTCTTTTGGTATCCCCTTTTCATAATCGATATATTTGTCGCTTTCAGAACAGCTACTCTCTGACTCGTTGTTACTTAATTTCTGGTTCTGTTCACTTAGAGGTAACAACCTATAAGAAACACACTATAATTTTGTATACCCTGTTTATTTGATGCACCATCAGCTGTAAATCCTACAAGCTTCTATTTCATAATGGTCTCCACTCCAAGTGTCTTGACATGTTGATACATGTCTTGGCTGTACTGTAGGAGGAAACTGCTGGTCCAGTATGGAGAAAAGTGTTCTCCATTTTACTCTTTACATTCAAACATGTATGTTGCCAAGGTCAACACCAGTTGTCAACAAAGTCTAATTCTTGATCATTGTCATTATGGAATTTTTTCCAGGTTGAATGAATGCATAAAATATGTTGTAGTAGTGTATGCATATGCATGTTTGTGTGTATGTATATATGTGTGTGTATGTATGTATATATATATATACACACATATATATATGTGTGTGTGTGTGTGTGTGTGTGTGTGTGTGTGTGTGTGTGTGTGTGTGTGTGTGTGTGTGTGTGTGTGTGTGTGTGTGTGTGTGTGTGTGTGTGTGTGCGCATATAGTACTCTCTGTTGTTTTAAAAAGTCTAAACATTAATGGTTTGGGAAATCCCCAGAATGTTGATGATTCAGAATATCAGAGTTCATATTTTGGCCTACAAATGAATTTACCACTTAAACACAGACCATATTAAAATTGTTTGCTGTATAATAAACATGGCCCTAGAGCATAATATAATTAGTATGGCCCTTAGAATAGGTGTTACTACCTTGATTTATAAATTTACCTCTGACATTCTTCAATTCTTCAACTTTGATGACAAGTTAATGACTGCAGTCTCTGACATAAATATGTATGTAGTCATATTTGAAGAATTCTTTTGGAAGACTTCATTATAGGGATAAATAGAATATCTCTTTATACAATCAGGAGGAAATGTAATGGTGCATGTTCTAAAATATGAAGAAGTCCATCGCATACATTCCACACGTGTTTAAAATGGTAAAGTAATTTATGATCCTGCCCATGTGGTCTAAGTTTATAAAGTTGCGGTTACGTTTACGGTTTATTCAAATGCCAGAGATTTATATTCAGAATTCAAATGAGCATCGGACAACATTTAATTATCTGTAAGTCATTTGAAGAATTGATTCACTTGTAGACAGTGCAGTGTTCCAGTGACCACAAGAGGATGGGTGTAAGATTCCTTAGTGCTGTGGTCAGTATAGGTCTTAAGATTTTGTGAAATTATTTTTAGAAGCTTTAATATTTAAAGTAAACATTTTCTAGAGACAATAAATTATATGATGCTGGCATTAATAGTGTGGGAGAAAATAATGATTTTTGGACGAACGATTTAATTTCATTAGATAAAATATCTGCACAATGATGCCTCAATTTGCTTTCTCAATAAATCTGTTGTTATGATTGATTATGTAATGCCAGCCATTCCTGATTTGATGGAATTTTTATGAATTTTAGCAAAAATTCAGCATTCTGAATTGTACTGATGAAATTCAAGTAAATCACATTTTTGGTGATAAACTTTTGCACAGGAGTTTTCTGAGTACAATAGGAAGAAAAGTACTACAGCACCAGTATGATGGGCTGGTACATAGAATATAGTTTAGTAACTAAAAACCTAAATTTAGATAATAAAACAACACCAAGTTAGTTACGCTGTAAATAGGTGAATAAAAGACAAAGAGAATGAGAATGAGTTAATCAGGTAATTCATGAGGAAAGGTAATGTATATATTTATTTTTGGGGTAAAAATTGTTGAAGGGATTCTGGTGTTGAAGGACTGGATGGACCATTTATTTACATCATTCGTTAATTGTTACTTACTGTTTGCATGTATGTATCTAGGAACATAGGTAATTGCAATATGTTGCTTCCAATGAACATCTTATATATTCCAGACGAGCGGCATAATTCTAAACAGTTTATGCTGGGGTTCTTGATAAATATGGTCATGTGTTGACATCTCTGTAATTGTGAAAAATGATCCTGTCCTATTTTAATTCAACCAATAATGGGTGTCATCATTACCACTTAATATTATTAACGAATGCATGTAACATTATTAGGATTTTCACATATACTTGTCTAAACAGCGTCATTTTGTGTTTGAAATGTAAGCAATGTGCAAAATCAGATATTTATTATGTTCATTCGAATGAAACCCATGCCATGAGAAAAGTTTGGAATGCTGGTAAAGGGCTGATAAAAAGCAAATGATCTTAAGTTTGGAAATATTTTAATCGGGTCAAACGTATTGGAGAAAAAGTTGAAATGCATCCTACGTGCAAAAGAGCTTAATCGAATGGTACATGTCATCCTGAACATAAACTTGAGTCAATTCCAGGCTCAAAATTAGTGGCAGGTCCTGGAATCATGGAAAAGTTTCCAAATTTAAAAAATTTAAATTTCAAGGGCCTTGAAATATCATGGCTTTTCTCAAAACCTGCAGAGTTTTGGAAACGTCGTGGAATATCTGTCAATGGAGTTTAAAAAATTGATAACAGCTATTTTCATGAAGCACCGAGCATCAATTCAAAAAACTTGCTTCAGACATGACACATTATGCATTGTGGTCCTTGAGTTTTGTGAAATTGCCCTAGACAAGTTTTGGAAAAGTCATGGAATTTGTTTCTGTTAAATCTGCACTTCGAGTAAGGAAGAAGGCAGTTGATTTTGGAATCAAAAGGTCAAAGGTCAAGGTAAACGACTGAAATAATAAAAAACTGAAATAATAAAAACAGTTTCTGTATAATAACATCAGGTCCACTTCACAGACCACCCCCAAACTTTGTGGATGGCTTGCTCTTAAGTTTGGAAATATTTTATTTGCATCATAAGTGTGGGGGAAAAAGTTTAAATGCAGCCTATGTGCATTTGTTTCCAGTCAGTTTTGTGGGTAGGACTTGTGCAGATTCAGCAGGATGAGTAAATTTCTCAATCTACTCATTTTCAACTACAAAGAAATTTATAAGAAAGTGAAAAAAGATCTTTACTCAAAACCTTCTATGATTTTGAAAACTTCCATACTGCTAAAGTGTCCCATGGAGTTCAGCTATTTCAAATTATGGCTCCGTTTTTACAATAAGCTTTATAACAGCTTATTCCAAGTGACTGCTCAAGTAACACTGATTTTGCTGTTCTCAAATTAACCTACATGAAGTACACTTGTACCATATGCTGTGTACATACATGTGAACAGAAAAATAGTACATTTTACATTTAGAGTAACAATTAGTTTAAGATAAAAGAGAGGTGTAGTATTGTCGGCAAAGTAATTTGCATTGGTAAGGTGCTTGTTCAGTACCATATATACTTATTTATATATATACTTATAAGTTGAGTCCAACTACATACTGCACAGACCCATATTTGCTGTTGCATCATGCGCTGGTAGATCTGGGTCTGTGCAGTTTGATAGGAGTAATTAGTAGACCACACAACATATATGCAGATCCGTAGGTGCATTATGTTATAGCAGATAAGGAATCTTTGTTGCTTGCAGTTTGACTCCACTTATAAGTGAGTATATATAGTAGTTACCTAGGTAACAGCAAAAATTAGTGCAGTAACGCACAGTCATTGACATGGATCTGTATGTTGCAATTGATGTCTGTCAAAGTCATGGGCAATGTGTGACAAACTTGTAAACTACTTTTTTATGTAAATATGATAATTGTATACCTGATTAACAGATAAAATTGCTCTTCAAGGTGAGTGATAAAGAGACTGATTATTATCACTTTGACTTTGTTTTTTGAGAAAGTTACCTTCATTATGGTCTGCTGCTACAGTTTAAGTTAACGATCATTTTGTTCCTTACAGTATTTGTGAACATGAACAGTTTTTGTGTGTTTGCCATAAGTTGGAGTGTATGATAATGTTTGTCCACCCATCCGTATGTTACCAGTTTGGTTTCAACACAAAAACTAAAGTTGCCCACCATCAATAGTTACCAGACTTTGTTAATGATTTGTAATTAGGGTAATGAATAATCCTGTTGATTTTGGGCTAAAAATCTCAAGGTCAGAGTCACTGTGACAAAAAGAATAAAAATGGTTTCCTCACAATAACTCTGGTTCTTTGTCTACAGTTACTAATCTTTCGGGATTGCTCTCACATGGGGTAAGGAGGAATTTCATGCTCAAAAGGTCAAAGGTCAGGGTCACTGACTGAAAGTAGATAAATGATTCCACACAATTACTCAGTTCTCCATTATCTGTGGTGACCAAACTTTGTGGATTGCTTGCACTTAGTGTAAAGAAGAACCTGATTGATTTTGGAGTTCAAAAGGTCAAAATTCAGGGTCACTGTTATTGTGAAGAATAAAAATGGTTTCTGCACAATAACATAATTTTTACATGACATACTTAACCAGACTTAATCATCATTAAAATATTAGTTTAAATGGTACACTTTTATTTGTGGCCACCACTGTATAGGGTTAAATTCATGACTGCCAGATTCAGAGATGCAATTACTCTTATTAGAAAACTATCTGACCAACTTGGCTACCAGCACTTTTACCGCACTCACCAAAAGCTAAGCAGGATTACTATGACCAGAGGTTACATTTTAAACTTGTTAAAATTAAAATGTCCTATCAGAGCATGTCATGAAAAAAATGTTATTATTAGTAGTAGTAGTAGTAGTAGTAGTATTTTTATCAACATGGGCCTTTACCTAACTAATCAATGATTTGGAGGAATAAGGCTTGGTCCCACTTCCCACTAGTTTTGTACATTTTATAATAACAGTTTTAATTCAAAGAACAAACTTAAAAATGAACAGGTGATGCTTTCGTTGTTGCATTTAATTATTTTTCTGGTTGCATCATGGGATGAGTTTGCTTCATGCTTCTTATACAGGTCAGTGTGATACACATTTTGATGTGTTTAGACAACATTGCTTTAAAAAATGATCAAACAGGTATTCATTTATTGGCACCAGATTTGCAGTTTATGTGCATTTTGGTATGAATTTGAGTTGGGCATCAAATCTGGGTCACTGTAACCTACTTTACAGCATTGTGTATATTATTGCATGAAAATACTGATACCTTACGAGTTTCTTTTCAGTATCAACTCATTTACCATTAATGTATTTCTGTGTACAGTTTTCACTCTTAGCCTGGTAAAAAATTGACAATTCTATATCTAGCATGTATTTTATTTCAGAATTTCCTCTCCTATGACTATGAGCAGCTCCTGAATGAGGACCTTCCACAAACAGACCCCAACACTGGGTATCCCTCCGTGTCCCATCAACAGTCGCCTGTTAATCGCCACATTCCACAACCTTCACCCCCACATTATTCTCAACATCAGCATCAGGGGTCACAGCAAAATGTCCCGAACCCTCAGCCAATTTACAATAACCAGGGATACCAGACCCACCAGGTGGTTCCCCAGTACAACTCCTCTCAGATGCAGGAGGGATACAGTGCACAAATGAATTCCTACAACAACACATCCATGACGCAGGTGAGTCATAATGCTTAGCATAAAATGATATACACAAGTGTTCATTAGATACAAGATTTATGCAGTGAGTTCAGTAACATGATATCTTTATGCCAGATACAACAGGTATACAAAATACAGATTAACTCCAATGCAAACACACCGATGAGAGTTGCTTAGTTAATAGAGGATGTTACATGAATGTTTTTTAGGTAAGAAATAGTATTCATTAAATATGAAATCCTTATCAGTGTTTGCTAGATACAGAAATTTTTTAAATAACTGCTAATTAGATGTGAGATTTTTAACCGGTGTATATTAAGTATGAAGTTTTTTTATGAAGTGAGTGTTTATAAAATAAGAAACTAGTGTTAATTTGGTAGGACAACTTTGAAAGGAGTGCTAATTGGATGCAAAATTTACAAATCAAGAGAATGTTCATTAAATATGAAATTTCCGGTATGCAATTAGGACATGAATTTAAGTGTTTATTTTCAAAAAATATATGAAAGGAGTGCTCATCAAGTAAAAAAGTTATAAAATAAGTTGAATAACATCATCTGCAGTGAGCTGCTTTCATAATATATTTATATCTAGTGGAAAAATTTATGAGATTCTGTTTTGTCACTCAGGTGTGAAATTCTTTTTATCATGCATGTGTGAGATTCTATTAACACACAGGTGCAACAACTTTGCATTACTTAATAATATATTGTTTGTTTGGTTTTTGTATACTGGTGTTTTATGGCATACGAACACATTTTAGGTTATATTGTGCCATGGCAAGTAGAGTAAAATGGTTTGCCTGACATAACTTGGTAGCCAGTCTGGAGTGATCTAATGGTGGGAATTGAACCTGCATCTGTCTGCTCACAAATCCAGGGCCTTAATCAGTGTTTGAACCAGGATGCACTATTGTTGAATTTGCACAAAATGGACACAAAGTCACATGAACAACAATATTTAATGTGCCAAAAGTGGCAGAAGAAAAAGATGGTGTTTTTTTTTTTTTTACCCATGATCTGAGACAGATCTGCCAGCTAATCATTTAGTTCCTGAATTACTTAATTGTTTTATGGAAATTAAAAAGGATTCATCAAGCGATCTTTACCAGTTTCACCTGTCACTATGATTGTCATGTCTATTTCACCCCACCCACCCATTTTCCTGATCTAGTGGTTCTTAACCCACAGGTCACGTCCCAAAACTGGGTTGCCATGCAGTTTTGAGTGGAATGCCAAGATCAACCTTAACAATTTTAAATTTCCTACCCAAGTCTTTTTTAAAGCATTTGATGGGTTGTGAGGCTAACACCACAAACCCAATCTGGGTCATGGCTCAAAAAGGTTAAGAACCGTTATCCTAATTCCATATATGGCAAACTCAGGATTTTACAGCCGAAGAACATTTTAAGGACTTCATGGATTGAAATCAAGTTAGTATCAGGCTTTATATAAACAGGACCTAGGCCAAGTTATATATTCGCCTTTTCCCAACAAAACTGTATGGATTTATTACCACCATTGTTTTTTCTTACCTGAAACTTTGCCCTTCATTTTCCACTTGGTAACCCTCTGAGGACTTCAAGGATTCAAGCTAAATTTTAGATGAGATTTTGGATGAAGAGCATCTAGTTCACGTGACTGATATTTATTGTTCTGGGAAACCTTTTTGGAGTTAATGCCCCATTTTGGCTTTGAACTTGTCCTATAATTGCATCTAATTGATGGGGGCATCCATTGCATATGGACAAATTTCTTGTTTAATTTTATTTTATCCATTTTTAAGAACTTTTTGGACCTGGGCATTTTTTTACAAAAATCCTCCTTGAAATAATGAAGTAAAATTATTTTTTTATTTATTTGACCTGATTACATTTTCAGGACATTACAGCAGTCTTCTGAGGTTTTTTAAAACATTTCTGAAATATTTGAACTTGTTTGGCTGAAAAATCTTGTTACCACAATTAAGCAGAAGCTTCATGAGGTTGACAGATTGACAAATTAAAATATGTGTGCATATGTAGATGACCTGATAAGATTCTTGTGTCATCATGGCAATTTTTCACACTATACTAAATGGTGCAATTTTTTCGACTTGCACTTTTTGGTCTGCTATTTGGGTTCTTTACAAACAAATCTAGTTTAACATGCCACAATAATATTTTCTTTCAGGTGAATACTGTATGGGATTTACTATTTATATACATGAAAATCTGATTTTTATTCATTACATGTTTTGTTTTAAAAAATTAGAACAGGAATCAATGGGTAAAAACATGTTTTAAAAGCCGTTGTCTCATGTTTTGAACAAAATAGTATTGTTAGAATCAGTAGATCATACAAGGGTCAGAAGTTACAATATTACATTAAGACAGGTGGCTACATTGAACTCTTGTTATTGTGGGTTTTCCTCTCAAAAGCTGATAATGATTGGGTCAGAAGGACAGAGGTCAAGGTTTTAAAAGTGATCCTTGTTACATTCAAGACAATAAAAAAATTCCCAAAGGTAATAGTATGCTAGTCAAAAGGTCAACAGTTAACATAATACAAGTTACCCTTTGTCACCAGCAAGTCAGTAAAATGTTTTTTTCCCTCACTGCAGGTGTCCCCACAGCAGAGATACGGCCGACAGGAAAGTTTTGAGCAGACATGGCAGGATTTGGTCAATCTTCTGGAACTCCCACTGCAGAACAACAGCCAAATGGTCAATCAGAGCCAGAGAATGAGCAACACCAGTGGTCAGTTGTCCAGTGGGCACATGATTATGACTAGAATGAACACCACTACAGTTCCCACTTCCAGCCCAGTGATGATGCCATCCCCAACAGATAATACAAGCTCTGTACTGATTCAAAATGCTACCCTCCCTACTCCCCCAGCCGTTAGTGGTAACTTCACTGGCTTCAACAGCACAGGTACTTATTTACAGCAGAGTTAATTAAAACAATAGGAACATAGACATTACAGATGATAGTCAAAAAGTCAGAAGACCTCAAAGGTCAAGGCCAATTGGTTATCCCATGGCACATGCAAGACAGTAATTTAGAAAGGTTTATGATGAGTTACTCTCTGCTTTTGGACTTGGAAAATGTTCAGAAAGTTGAGAGATTGTATTGTCTTCCCAGCATAAGCATCACAGCACTAAGTATGACATTTTTTTTTATTGGTGACAGAGGTAGCATCAACAATATGAGTTTGTGTTAAAAGGAAGGATATATTATTTGGAGGTGACGGGCACTGCATGGGAAAATTACAACTTTAAAAACCATTGAAGATATTTTACAGTAACAATTTATATATCATAACTAGACTGTATGTTGAATACCAGTCATGCTCTCTGCCTGGAGAGCAAGGTCATGGAAAATATCAATCAGTGACCTCTATCCATGAGTGATTACATGTTTTTGGAACCATTGAATATATTTTAAGAAATTTTAGTTTGTTATATATCTTGATGATGGTTTCTCTGCATATTTAAATAGACTGTGTGTTGTGTACCATAGCCATGCTCCCTCCATCAAGGTCAAGGTCAAAATAAGGGATAATAAAAGTCATTTTTTTGTTTTCTTATCCAGACTATCGTTTTATCACTCCTACAAATATTTTAATGAAGCTTTTCTCAGGTCCAAGCTGTACCATACAGTTGTCAGGTCTCTGCTTAAAGGTCATGGTCATCAGTAGGGAAAAGTCATAAAATGAGCATATCATATTCTGTTTGCTGTACTCTTTTTTTCAATTTGAGGCCTGTTATAGAATGAAGTTACTTTCTTTGTTAGAAATGATGTCCCCTGTCCACAGCTCAGGAATACTTTCCCCCAGCAGACAGAATAACACCATGTCCTCCCAACCTGGTCAGAACTACAACTCCACTGTTCCCAATACCAGTGGCATGACGCCAATTGAATGGGAAAGCTCAAATATGCTGTTTCCAAACATTTCTGGCAGCATCAATCAGACAGAATCACTGGAAGATGTCGATGAACTTTTGCCTGAACTCATCACAGAAGATGATTTGGATGGCATCAACCTAGCCGAAATGGGCATTAATGACACGGGTAAACCAATCACTTTTTTTTTCATCAGTTTTTATATCTTGCAACATAATTATCATGCTTACAATGAATATGGTAAAATGGGGACCTTTTGGGGTATGTGAAGTTTAAATGTTTGCTGGAATACAAAGAAAGATTAAAACCAGACAGCAAAGACTGAGGATTTAATTTGTTTCATTAGTGTTACCTCAGGATCTGCAGTAGCTCAGTTAGTAGACCATCAGAGTAATAATCGAAGGATCACAGGTTTGATACCTGCCCAGGTCAGCCTGGGTTGGCTGCCACAGTGTATTTTTGGGAAAGGCATTAAAGTTTAAAGTACCATTTCCTCTGCATGATATAACCAGTAATGTGCTAAAAGTGACATTAAATACTGAACAAATAACCTATGTTGCAGCAAATGTTTGGAATTTGTATATGTTACATGATAGTTATTCTAGCATAACTAATCACCTTAACAATCAGAAGGAGAAAGAAACAAAAATGACCAAACAGATTTTTGACAATTTCTTTTTGGAGTAGATCTGCCAAGTTTTTACAAATATATACTGTCTGGGTTTGGCATGATAATGTGCCTAAAACCAGACCTCATCCCTCATCCATTATCATCTAGATTCATACGCTGCCTATGTGACCCAACCTGAAATCACCATATTTCCATTATATACAGTAACAACTATAATAAGAGATTCAGAAATTTGAAAACTGTTCATGCAGTAAAATGTCTTGAACCAGCTAAAACAGGGGAAATTGAGCAACTCATGCTTACAGGATGATGGATACAATGGGGTCATGATCCCCACCCTTCAATTCATCAACCTATGTCACCTGTTTTTGAAGAAAATGTTTTGAAGTAGCTGTATTTTCTTATTATAGAAACAGTATATTGTTATCATACTGGCAATTTAGTTCATCAGTGATGATATAAAAAAAGTTGAAAAGTAGCATGATTTCACTTTCATTCAAGAAGTTAAAATTTTCATGAATTTTGCGATTTATGCAAACCACAAATTTAGATGCCTGATTTAACTTGGCTTTGCTTAAGGGGGTCAGCATTTGTAAAATCAACATTTTCTGCACAGCCTGAAACGATGTGATTATTAATTAAAATGTCGTCACTTTTTATGTAGGTAGTATTGCAGCACTATAAACTCGGGGAGAGATTGTATGTAAAATGACATGGTTGTAAAGTCTAAATCTTATTTAAAAATGAAAAAAAAGCAAACTGATATAAGTTAACTTCCTGCATTAACAGTCCTGTGAAAGAAAAAGTCAATAAAATGTACGAGACAGAGATATTCGCAATGATATGCAAGCAGCAGTAAATCATCCATCAGGTTTTTGGTTGCAGAAAACTGATTTTATCTCAATAATTGTGTGATAATGAAAAGTTCACACATCATATCTTTGCCTTTGTGTATTTGATAGGGGAAGTTGATGACCTTCACATATGCACATATGATGGATTTTTAAATGCTGATTTCCATTATAATACAGTAACAACTATAATAAGAGATTCAGAAGTTTGAAAATAGTTTATATTTATTGGTTTGTATCAACTTTAATTACAACTTTTGTATGTAACACTACCTCAGAACCATGTTATGCAATTATTTAGCATGTCAAAACTTTGTATCAGATGGCAACGAGGCAGTGTGATAAATTCAGTACGAACCCTTTTTAAAAAATGAAGTTATGCAGGTGGTAGGATTTGTTATATAAATCACTATAGTCATACCTGCTATAACTGTATGATTCATCTTTTTCATGAATGAAACCGCAATGACAGTCTGGCAGTGTTCTCCTCTTTTACTTGTTTCTACACAGTCTAGCCAATATTTTCTGCAAGGCTTATTCTGAAGAAAACAAATCTAAAAATTTGAAGATCTTCATCGTTTTGTCCTTTTTCTGTTCAATTCTTTTCTTCTCCTCCTCCATCTTTTATCTTCTTCCCATTATATTGGTATTCCATGGCTTGAAAGACAGGTCAGCTAGCTATTTGAATGTCCTGCAAATAAAAGGGAAAACAAGGAAAAATCGAAAAGGAGAAGCTCGTTGACTTTTTAAAGAGGAATGTAACTCTGAAAAATAAACAAGAATTAATAGTAATTACTTCAATGATGTATGCTTAAACTTTCATGTTTTTATACAATACAGTATATTTTTTTAACCCAGTGCAAACTGTCCCAAAAGGAAAGCATGGGGTCATCTGTTTATTGGATAAATAACTAAGAAAAATTCACACTTTTTGTCATTCCATGAAGTCATTTCCGTGGGACCTGCAGCATGATGCTACAGTGGTAACTTGCTTTCTTTGCATCTATGTAGTCCCAGGATTGGTTTCCCAGTTCCTGCAGCAACAGGGGTATGTAGTACCCGTTTGAAGCTTGTGGTGGACCTCTAAAACCACAGAACTGACTTGTCAGCTGTACAGAGTGCTTCCTATTAGTTATTAGAAGTTGCAGTCATCAAAAAAACAAACTTAAACTCCAGTAAATCATGCCCACCATGGTATCATAAAATGTGATATGTCGTAAACAGATATTAAATTATTACACACACACACACATACAATAAGGCGGCATTGCTAGCCAGAAATGAGTTTACTGGAATGATCCTTATTATAAGTAATAACAATGTTTAACTTTACATCATCTTTTGGAATCCAAAAGTAACGCAGCACTGATTTTTTTCCATTGTTCTTTTTACAGTCATCAACCTGTCACCTCCCATAAAGAAGCACAGTGATGAAGCAAGCAGCGATTCAGCCATGTCCATTGGGTCACCTGAACAGGTTAATGGTTTAAATTATTGATTAAATTAATGCATATCAGCACATTTAAAGCTATTTAATGCTAAGGCAGTAGGAATAAATTGTCTTACCCAGAGACAAGCCTGGACAGCAGTGGAACCTGGTACCATAGATAGTGATTCTGTCATGCTGATGATCTAGCCACTGCAGTTCTTAGTGGTTAAGTAAATGTTCATTCCTTATATGTAGTTTCATAGTCTTATAAGTACATGTGATGCAAGTTCTGTATAGATACTTTTTGATGCTTAAAATTTTCCAAACTTTTTCTATGTTGCCATGGAAACAAAATAGTAGGATAAGTACTGTATAAACTGAGAGTGCATGTTATGGACCTGAAGTGATGTGTCATCTCCAACTTTAAGATGGCTTTTTTGTGTTGTGACAGATGGGTTAAGAAATGTTGTACTGCCTCAAAATAGGCTCAGCCTCATTTCAGTTAGTCTTAGTTTTTGTGTTTGATCTTTTAAGAGTCTGCCTGATTCGGGGAAAAAACTATTGAAACTGTCAGCAAAATTCTTATCTTATTTTTTCCTTCAAAAAATCACTGGTCTTCTCGAAAATTTTTGCTTTTGGGGCCATAGGGTAGGTGACCAGTTGGAATGCTAGTCTAAATGAACTATTCTGTTTTACAGGACACCTTCAGTGAATCCACAGGGTCTCCATATGATGGCCTGGAGGGTGCAACTGGTGGTCATGACTATGACAGCTCACCTGGAAGCTCCAAGACCTCGAAATATGATCCTGATGATTACAGCTTCAGCCATTCATGTAGCTACAGCCACAGTGAAAATGGCCACTCAAACTACAGCTCCTCTTTTAATGATACCGGTTACGGAAGCCAAGGCAGTCCCGCAGATACAAACCATATTCACCACAATCACTCTTACCCTCTCCAGCCAGGAGCAGATCCAAAAGATGTTAAGAAACAAATTGGTAATGACAAGCCAAAGCACAAGGGCCCACATTGCCGTGACCACAAAAGAGTGATTGAGATGAAGATTCCATTCACAGTGGATCAGATTGTGAATTTGCCAGTGGAGGAATTCAATGACATCATGTCTCACCACAAATTCAATGAGCAACAAATACAACTAATAAGGGATATTCGAAGGCGGGGCAAAAATAAGGTAGCGGCACATAACTGTAGGAAACGAAAAATGGACATAATTTACACCCTGGGAGATGAAATGCAAAAATTGGAATCAGACCGAGACAGACTTGTACAGGAGAGATTTATGATTGATAAGGAAACACGAGAACTAAAGGAAAAGTTTGGTGCCCTCTACCAGGAAATTTTCCATTCCTTACGAGATGAGCATGGTCGCCCATATGATCCAGCTAGATTCTCTTTGCAGCAGTCCAGTGATGGTGATGTTTTCTTGGTACCCAGAAATTTTACTACAGCACATGAAAATCATGATGATAAAAATAAGAAAAGGAAAAATGACAAAAAGTGACTCAGTAATGAGCAATTTTATTTTTGAGGTATTAGGTATATAAATCATTATCCAGATATAATGAATGTTGCTCATTATATGAAAAGGAAATGTACTGTACCATAAATTATTGTCATAAATTGAACATATGAAAATGATGCAGAAGATGATAATAAGGAGAAATATCTTGAACTATGGGAGGCAATAATATGGCTGATATATATATATATATATATATATATATATATATATATATATATATGGGATATCACAGCATATGAGGACCTCAAAAGTGATTCTTGAAAAGGTAGAATAATTTCAGTCATTTCAGTCTCTAAAAAATGAGAAAAGGGTGTCATTATTTTTCAAGTCATTGGACCTATCATAGGCATAACAAATTTTAACTGTCTGGAAATGGGGGTAAATTGAATTAGAGAAGTAAAAAATAAATGTGGAGGCATTTTTTAAAGAATTTTAATTAGTATCCAAGTAGATTGTAATTTGAGGCTAAATTTTAAACTTGTTTTATTATTTATATGCAAGACACCATTTATGTTGACTGGTTTCTTGCATATAAACATCTTAACATTGGCACATAAGTTACAATGCTTCTAACTATGACCCTTGCAAAATATTTTGTAAAAATGCATTGTACTAAATAATGGTTGTGAAAGTACTTAGTCCACAGAGTTAAGATCTTTTGATATGTAAAATATAGAAAGCAGTTGCAGTGAGATAATGCAAAATGTACAGTATGCACAAAAAGTGTACTGACCATATTTTACCTATTTTTTCCACTGATGTCTGTGTAGCTGCCATTGATTCACACACATACACAGAGCTTCACTTTGTATTATCCATGTGTTATTGTTGTAGTCAAGCCAATGTTACACTGTGCTGTTGGATGCTGGATCTGTGATTTTACAACAGGTTGAGTTGCAGCCAGTTGCAAATTCCTGAGGGAATGAGTCAGCTACACACATTATTCCCCAAATGGACCCAGTAGAATCCCAAATATATGCCAGCACTTCATGAGTATTGTACAGGAAGTGCCCAGAATACATCCAGCAATACTATGCATTGGCATGGGCATGACCAATAACACAGAAATCCACTTTGTGTATACTGTACCACACTAAAATCATAATGATATTTTTGTTTATTGTCTTCCTTGGAAAGAGATAACAGCAGTAGAATGTAGAAAGTTTGATTGTTTCTCTTGTACTGTATACAATGTACAGTTTGCATTCCTAATCTGAGTCTATGCTTATACAGGTTATTCTATTGTATTCTTTAAAAGAGGGTGTGTTTTTCATGACATGGTTTTGTCCCAACAACCTTATTGATACAGAAATGTCCTATGCATTTAAATTTTATCATTTATTTCATATCATCTTTTGTACTGTACAAAATACACTGCTTGCTTGTTACTGCATAATTTATACTCCATTAATAATATATTTAAAAAATTGACATATTAAGGTCATGGTGCAGCTGTTTAGTGTGGAAAAATGTTGTAGAATAATATTTCCAATAGTTAACCTTAAGGTAGTTTAACAAGATGCACATCTACTTGCTTTGTTAGCATTTATCTTTTAATCTTTACTTCGTACAGTACCCTGGATACACCCATTCAGTGCATAGATCCACAGTAAATAGGTGGGGATGGCATCAGACTAGTAATTCAAGAGTCGTAGGTTCAGTACCTGCCCAGCCCAGCTCTGGTTGGCTCCTTTGGTCTTTTCTTGGGAAAGACACTTGGCTCTCATTTCCTCTTCATGAAATAGGCAGTAATTTGTTAAAAGGGCCATTAAACACAATGAGCCAACCATTGTACAAGTTTTTACTTTGCCTTTTAATGTACAACTATAATACTAGACTAGGGTATACTGCTTGGATGTAAAGCTGTGTTGACTGACACTGTGCCAAAGATTTATGGAGTATGTAATGAAGGAACTTTCACAAAAAATGTGCATGTAAAATGAATGATAAGCCAATTTAATTTCATGTGCTACTGTATATGAATAACAGCATTTTTTAGTTGGAACATGTGAAGAGTCTGTCCTAGGAATTGACTAGAACTTTTCTTTGCAAGCTTATGTTTTAAAGTTTCATGTAAAGTATAGCTTTAATAGAGCGGAAGGAAAAATAAAAACGTGTGTGAAGAAAAAGATTTTAATAACCATGTGCCTTTGATAAATTTTGAAGCCAGATGAAAAAAATTCTGATGCATTGTATGCATTTTTAGTTCCCTATTAATCAATTTATTCTCTATTAGAAGAGGAGGGGGAGGGCATTAAATAGGGTCTCTCTATCCATCCAGCTTCTGTTTCCACACAGTGACTCAGTTCATTATTATTGGATTTCAAACATACACCACTCCCTCAATAACTCGCGCACAATGGGGTCCACAAACATAGACTGCGCTATAAGCGAGGGCGCGAGTTACCGAGGGACCTCCAAAAATTGAAAAAAAAATGCTTGGACATCGAGAAAATAGTTGGGGGGTGTCGGGGTTAGGGGACTTCGCTGTTTAATGACTGAATCCTCATTTTACATTCACGTCAATAATAATTTTTAATAATGCACTTTTTCTAATGAAGTTGTTTGTTATTCTGTTTAAATAACATTTATTTTCAAAATGTCCAACATGTGAAAGATCATTCCAACTGATTTCAACAACCATTACGTTTACACAAAAATGTGTGTATTATGTCACTACTTTTTGTTTTCTTGATGAGTCTGGTTCCCGGAATGGTATAGCATTATATCCTACCAAACTGGGAGTGAAAAGAGCAGGGAACTAGACTAACTGTTGATACACCACCAAAGATTCCTTTTGTTCAAAAAGCAAGCGAAATTTTCATGAGACAATCGTCTACGTTGAATCTAAATTTTTTTGCTGTTCAATTAGTACAGTATTGATATCGTGATTTCATTGGAAATAATAATGAAACTTTTTATCATTCATGAGGATATCTCAAAGTGCCAGTTCAAGAATTCTCTGAAACTCGCTTGCCCACAATGGTCCGTATCTGTGAAACCAAGTTCTTTATTTTACGAAGTATAGTATTCTTTTCACTTGGTTGCCGTGCTATCTTTGATCACAGTTACCAGTGAGTCGGTTAATTTAAGGTAGTTTATGTTACATACACAATAAAATTTATAACAGTGTTCAATTGATCAACTGAAGTGAGTTCACCTGACATACAACCGGGGCAGCTAGATTTTAAGTGTGTAGGATTTTCATGCCTGTTAACTTTTCTTTTATTTCACCTCCATTATTTGATTCAAAAGACATAATTAACGTGATAATACAAAGGAGGCCAGCTTTTAATTCAGTGCAACAATGCAACAAATACTTCTGCAAGTCAGTTATCAAAACATGGTCAGCACCTAAATAGGTTCTCAGAGAAATGCTTGCAGACATAGCTGTTATGGTAGATTGACACACTTTATGTGTAATTACAAGAGGACACATTGCATTTATGATGATTACACTTAAAAGGAACTAGAAGATAGAACTAGAACACATATTTCAATTGATAAAAAAATTATTAATTTGTATTTATTTATTAAAGTACTGCCTCCTCTCGGCATAAGTGACATTTTCATTGATCAAAGTTTCTTTACATATCGTTAATTGTGGTGTGCTAGGAATGTCACTTGGAAAGAAAATGTAAAAAAATCGTATGACTTATTTTTAAATTTGGTATTTCATAATGTTGATTAAAATTTCCAGGTCCTATCTACCGTTTTCGACGACAAAACGAGCGATATATCAAAGTTTTGTAGCTAATTTTGATCATGATTTCCATAAAGTTCATAAAATAGGGATCTATTTTTGGGGTAATTTCTGGTTTTAAAAAATGGGATCTACACCTGACCCTGCGTTACAAGCGGGTTCGCGAGTTATCAGGGCGCGAGTTGTCGAGGGAGTGGTGTATTTGGTATGCACCTAGAAATTGATGAAAACTTTGATTGAGTTTGCCAGCACCATGTTTCATCATTTAGGAGAGTCATGCCTCTAATCATCTGTCCCACCCACTCTAGTATCAGCAATAAATCCCTTGACTTCTATTACACTATAACCAAATTTGGTATACATTTTGACACTGATGAGACCATGGCTGAGTTTAGTAAACCACATTCTACATCATTTAGTGGAGCTTCATCTCTTGATTGTTGAACCCATCCACCTTGTTTTTCAACTAAGTAACACCATTGTTTTTCGATTTAAAATAAAATTATATAGGCTGATTGATTTTAGCGAGACCAATGAAAAGTGGAGGACATAAATTCCTGGAAATGGCTTGCTTTTAATTTCATCTTTCCACACTCTAAATTCATTTCTTATTGAGGGGCCCCAAGTGGCCGAGTGGTCTAAAGCGCTCTTAATTACGGATCACTGCCATCTCACCTCTGTCTGCGTGGGTTCGAGTCTAGGATTCGGCGAATGTGGATATGTGAGAAAGCTTGCCAGTAGCTTCTCGTGGGTCAGTGGTTCTTTCCGAGAATTTCCCGGTTTCTTCCTCCACCATTAATACTGGCTGCCATGTATAGCCTATCGTGTGCTGAAAAATGGCGTTAAGCCCCACAACAACAACAACAACAACATTTCTTATTGCAATCTGCTGGCTTAGGGGTGTTAAATAAACCAGTGCACTCTCCTGCATGCATCAAAAGTAACTAATGGGGGCAGGACATGGTTTGAATCCTACTGTTGAATCGGACAGGTCAATTGCTGTGCTGGGCAAGGCACCTTACTCCAATTGTTTTAGTACTGAATGTGCTTCTTGGGTTGATATGCCATAAAATGACCAAACCAGTTAGCTTTATATTCAAAAGGTGCCAGTTTTCTTACATTTTGGAAAATCGCAGGGATTAAATTTATTCCATGTACTTTTCCTGTAACAGCTTTCTGTAATGTTTCAGAAATTAAGAAAAACAAATAGGTTTCATTATTACTTATATTTATAGAAAATATGTTGACACTAACATTGTTGATTGATTCCTTATTGTTACGAACAAGAACAGAATAAACCGTTTAAAAAGTGTTGTAACTCTGCATATGCTGCATTATTCGTTAACATTTTCTGTGCAATTTTTGCAATGAAGATTTTTTGCGTTTGGGTTTCTTCCTTCGTTTCCTTTACAGTAATTATACTGCGATAGTTATTCTTTTGTGTGTATATGAATTTATATGCATAGCATATTGAACTATGCATGTGCTCTACTGGTTTTTAAAATTGTAATTTGGAATTTTTAGATGTGTAAACTCTCTCTAACAATGGAACAACAACAGTATTGTATATACTTAACATATAAGATGAGTCTAACTGCAAACTGCACAGTCCTAGATGTGCCATTGAATAATGTGCCAGCAGCTCTGGTTCTGTGTAGTTTGTTAGGAGTAGCCAGTAGAACAAACAACATAGACCCTGATCTGCGGGTGCATTATGCTATGGCAGATCAGGATGTTTGTTGTTGACCATTTGACTCGACTTATAAGCGAGTATATGCAGTATTAGTTGCCAATGCATTCACATATCTCTATAATATACCTTCATTTTAAACGGGAGATGTGGTGGCTGATTGGTTAACATGCTGGACTTGAGACCAGAATGGTGCAGGTTCGAAATTGCTGAGACCATGTTTGGGTCCAGTTGTTTCACCATGGCAACTTTTCATATGGTAATCTATTATTAAGCATGTTTTCTAATGAATAAGTTCAAGGAAAAGTGCTGTGTCTTTTTCTAAAAAACTTGAATGATTTCTAAGAATCAGTATTGAAATAATTGGACCGTATTAACTGCTAGGATTCACAGTGGTATTAATTAAATTTACTCTGTAATCATTCCACTTCATTGATAGAGTTGGTAGCAAACAAGAGTTACAGGATGCTTAGTTGGCAATGAAGTGAACAGATGATTTTACATTTCTGAGGTTATTGTTTCCACTGTTACAGACCAAATTTTAAGGTTTGTGATTTTTTTTACCCAAAGTAAGGGCTTAGGTGGACTCAGTTGCCCAAACATGATAAAAGAGTTAATAATTGAAGAATTAAGTAAAGAAAATGACCAAAAAATTATATTAAAAGAAACATTTTAAGTCAGAAGATATGATAAAGAATCAAAATGCCAAACATTGGATATAATTTATTGTTACATTTTTCAGCCAGAATTCAGCAGTTTATGTTGATCTCAAATTATATCAGATTTCTATCCTTTAGTTCGGTCTCATATTTCTGTGATGTTTTGGCTTTTCTGCATCAGACAGATTTGTGATTATAATGTGCTACTTTCTTAAAAACTAAATTTCCCTGCCTTACAACAACTGGGATTAGTGCTGCTGACCTTAATTTACATGTTGATCAGACTACCGTTTTTTTGTGTGTGTGTTTGTGTGTGTTCATTTGCTTCTTTGTTATTCCCCATCTGTCCAGATGAAAGACCCAATCTCCAAGATCTTATACCACTTGCATACCTTTTTACAAAAATATACGGACAGTTTTTTTAGAGATGAACTTGACAGTCCTCGTTAGACTGGTAAATGGAGTAGTATCTTTTATTACAACCTGGTCATGGAAAAAGGAAATGTTTTGTTGCTTGCTGGTTTTATTTATCAAATTTCGCATAAAAATAGGATGTGGTTTCTGTTGAAGAAGTTAACTGTCTAAATCCTGGTTGAAATAACTTCCCTATGTATTTTATTATTATTTTTTACTGATAATGTTCCCTTTTCTTGACGGGCTTAAAAGTATGAGATAAATTGTTAGTTATTAAGTACATTCCTTTGACTCAGCGTTCCCGTCACTTTCAAGTACTTTTTTGTGACTCTTATTTAATGTATTTGCCTGTAGTCTTCTTGATTGTGCCTAGAGTGAAAGCATATCAGCAAGCCATGTTTTGACTTCGTTTTTAACCTAGGCCAACGAATTGAATCAAATTTTATTGATCACTTGAGCAGTATCCTGCAGTTTGTGCTGTCTTTCTTCCCTTTGTCACCCAACTCCCTCCGGGACTTGGATAGTGAGGTACAGTCTGCGGCCCATAGGAGAGGTAAGAAATGTTCTCACGATTGTCGGAGTCAGGAGTCCCATCAGGAGACCTAATGCTTTTTCTGTAGCTCTTTGTACGAGTTGGAAAATCCCATCAAGAGTTATAATGTTATTGGTATACCAGTTTAAAAAAAAAACATTGGCGCATCAACCTCGTTTTCACACATTTTCAGAGAGAGAATCTTCCTAGTAGATAAAAAAAACAACCTGGTTCAAGACAGTAACTGGGGGGTATTTCATCCAAGTGGATGGTCAGTGTGGGTAAATTTTCACTGTAAGAAGTCTGTTGAACTGGAAAGTGGCCCTTGGCTAAGTTGACATATCAGATGTCTCCAAATTATTTAGTGTGCAAAACTGTTTATCCAAGATTTGTAAAAGACTCTGGTGCCAAAAATGTAGTGAATATACCTGTCAAAGGCTGTATTAAAGGAAGTGAGAATCTCCTGCATGGTTGATACTCCTCAGTTTCTTCGGTAATTGCGGCATGGAAGGGGTTCATTGCTAATACATTTCGTAACAGAACACGGGTTTTATACCTTGACATTGATGAAGTCAGCTTGTATAGAACTTCATGCAACATTAATTATGTGCAGTCATGTATGGCAGGATTGAATTCCATAAATTGAAAAAAAAAGTGTCACAGTGATGTTTTGTCTGATTGGTATGAATTCTAAAGCAGTATGTTGTATCTTAGTCATAAACGATAATGGGCAGGTGATTGTGGCCTTCCTGAATATGATGTTACCTGAAGTGAAAACGGGGTTTTAGTATACTACAGTTGCTGTATATTTATCTGCAGCAGCAGTTTGTTGGCATTATTTATCCAAATCTGAGACATTGAATCTCCCCCCCTAGAAAGTGAAATGTAGGTGAGAATATCGTATATACATTAAAACGCATAAAGCAGGACAGAACGAATAATGGGTGTTGGCCACTGTCATACGATCTGCTTAAGTTTATTTTCATAATGTTTGATTTACAGTGTCGTAGGTAAACCGACTTGGTATTCTAAACTTGAGATCATCTTTGCTGTTTTGCAATATCAATCGAAACCTTTATTTAGTTGTGTCCTGATGGCCATGTGCAGATCAGAACAAATTGGTTACTCTTCAGTTGAGTCCACTTACAGCTCAACTTGGAATGGGGTTAGATTTGGATGAATATGGACAGTAATTTTTGTTAAATGGAATTGCAGGTGAATGTTTCTGTTTTTCCACCTGCTAACCCTTGTATGTTTGGTACAGATGAGTTAAAATTCACTTTTGTATAAAAATGACATAACTATGGATTTGTGTTTGTAGCCCTTGTTGTTTATTATCTAATAAATATTTTGCTAAACAAGTGTCTGACCTCAGTTTATTCATTCAGACGTGAAAACTGAGAAACCATTTTAGGTATTGAAATAAAGCATGTTTGTTTAAAAAAAAATCACAAGAAAAGAGACCAGAAGCCCACTCAATTAGCCATGCCTCTCACCCCAACCACCCCCGCCAGAAACAAAAGTTATTGTCCCATCATCATCATCATCATCATCATCAGTCCCTTAACCCAAGATGTCGTTGGGGCATCACAGTTGACTTTACAATCAATTCTCTCCATCTTTCCCTGTTCTCTACTGCCCTTTGGGAATCTCCAAATCCCATGCCTGTCCACTCCTTAATGTTGTCTTCCCACCTCCTTTTCTGTCTGCCTCTTCTTCTGCACCCTCGCACTGTGCCTTGCAAGAAATTGTTTTTGCCAGTCCAGATGATCTTGAGACATGACCGTACCACTTCAGTTTGCGCTTTTTTTTTTTTACAGTGGTCAAGAGGTCTTCATAGGATCTGATGGGTCGTTGGATCCTGTTGTGGACTTCTTCGTTGGTTACATGGTCAATGTATGAGATGCCCAAGATCTTACCGTAACATCTCATTTCGAAGGTTTGAATCCTTCTTTGTAGATCTGATGTGAGCGTCCATGTTTCACAGGCATACAGAAAGATGGATATGACAATCGAGCGCATCAGCCTTATTTTTGAACCAAAAGCAATGTTGGTACCTTTCCATATTGGTCTCAACCTTGTTTTATTGCTGCTGTTGTATGGACAACCCTGCAAAGTAGTTCTGGTTTGGAGCCCTTATCTGTGATAATTGATCCCAAGTACTTGAAGCTTGTGACTCTTTCCAGCTTCTGTCCACTGACGTTTATTTCTGCGCTGATGCCATTGGTGTTGTTTGTCACCAGCCGTCACGATATCTGTACCATTAAATCTGTGTCAGTTTACGTAATATAGCAACTTCTCTAATAATAGTACAACTTTACAGATAAGAAATTTGTGCAAGATAGAAGGTAAATGGCATGCGTTAAATGTGCATCATTGGCCTATGAGGATATGGCATTCAGTATGTGATAAGCTAAAATAAGGTACAGGTGGCTGGACAGTATAGTCTTTTCTGAACTAAGTATTGTTGGGAGAAATCTTGGTATTTTTTTAAAGAATCAAACTAACATAGTCTTTAGATGACCGTTATACACTAACTGAAAACTAACCGACATCAAATCTTTGCGACTTAAGGTCATATGGAATAATCTGTAATTCAGATCTTGGTTTGCACAGTTCTCACCGAACTGAGCTAAACGTGTTGATGCATTTCATACGCCGACGACTCGACATAGTGGGGATTGCAGTCCTACCCCACATAACCTAATATAATTCACGTTTTCTTTCACCGGGTAATAGTTCTAAAGCTAGACTGAGATGGTTCCAGCTGTAATATGCACCAATGAATGAAACAATATAGAAAATGCACACTAGAGTTAGAACATATAAGTTTCGTGCATCGTCTATCTGTTTATTACCTGCAGCCCCAAATGTTATAGGATTACCAAGGATACCAAGTGGGTGCTAAGACTATTGAGAAATATTTTTTTTTAATACTGTGAAGCCCCCACCTCCACCCCCTTTACGTGAGCAGTGTCAATTATTTTATCCGCTCTTAGAAATGTTAGCACACTTGCTGTGAAGTCTAGAGATTTCACCTTTGAAACTAGTTTTAAACTTCATCTAGGCACTTCTTAGTACTTTTTCTTCAATACCTAATTGAAAATCTGGTTTTATCTTCCACAAGAAGAAAAGATGAAAGTGATGATGAAAAGGAACAAAATACTGTTATCACCTTCGCTTACACGTCTTTCCCTGTGTTCCTCCAAATCTTTCAGTTTTTCAGTTGTATATGATCGTTATTCTTTTTTAGCCGAGTTAAGTTTTTGTTTATTAAGCATATCCAGTACGGCCAAATTTAGGGATTTTTCTTCATTTTAAGAATGTTTTATCAGAATTGCGGAACTGCAGACGGATAATCCAGAGGTGAAGATTTTTTTTAGTAAAGATCATAATCGCACTTGCCGTTTCATTTGAATTCTTGTATCTGCTTCTTTTCTTCCCAGATAATTCAAAAGTAATCAAGACGAGAGTCAAATTCTGGAGGAAAAAGATGAAAAATGGATTTATTCTTTGATTTCCTGTAAGTGCAGATTGGTGTGGTTTTTTACCTGCTAATAAAAGCAACGAGTTTTGGAAACATTTATGTGATCACCCTGTATACCCCAGTGCTTTTTTCAATTATATTGTCTTCCCCCATCCCCAAGTGTTGATAAATTCCAAAGAGCTCCGTCCCCAGAGAACAGATTAAACTTATCAAACCTTTATGTACATAACAGACTAATCTAATCTTACCCCAAGGTGCCGAGTCTCATAACAGACCAAACCAATCTTACCCTAAGCTGCCTCTTCTCAGTCTTAAATTGCGCAAAAGGAGCTTTGCGCAGGTAGGCATACATTTTTCGCTTTTTTTCTTCTCAAAGCGAGCTATAAATTCCCATTAATGATTGATATTTTTTTCCAAAAAGATATATCTCCCCCAAACCATGCTTTCTTGTATAAAAGTTGATAGCAGATTTTATTAGTTTCATGCTATGAACTTATGGTCTATTCATGGTTATGATGATGGCCCAAACAGGTTTTGGAGCACCAAGACCTCTGGTGCCAGGGGCAACCGCCCGTCCACCCCACCTCCCCCCACCCCCACCACTGTTAGTACGCTACTGCTAAGACGATACTATTAAACAATAGCTGGATTACAGAATTCGCTTCGAATATAGAACCAGGATGCAAGCTAAGACCATGGCAATGTTGTTATAGCTCGGTCAGCTCGACATCGAGGATGATATCTGAGACTGTAGCTCAGTAAATTTACATGCAAGCTTCACAGAAACGAAGCTAAACACACCTAAATCGTTTCGTGCACGAATAATTTCAACACCATTTGTATCAAAATACAGAGCAACACTGCTCTTTTGATATGGAGTGGTATGTGTACATGCAATCAACGATGTTGGCTCTGGAGTTATGGAAGAGTAAATTTCAGATACAGGACTAAGCAGTTATTGGAGCCGTCGCGTGCCACATGTAAACATACGAGGTCTAATCATTAGACAAGTTGTACCACAATTACATACAGTGAGTACAAATTTTAATTAAGAAAGCTAGAGAGCGCAGACGATGTTCGCATAAGGTAAATTTATCTAAATTTCAAGACGCTGGTGTGAAACTTTATTGAGAGACAAACACGAATATCACTCACGATGCTGAGCTGAACGAATTATAACTGTTCGGCTGCATTCTGCTGATGTAGATGCATTTCATCCAGTTTCGGTTTCAGTTCTGGAACTCGTATTTCTACAGACTCAATTCCATCGGCAGTTTTAAATTGGATGCCTCAGCCTCAGCTTTTGAGGCTGAGTCTGGTTCTGATACTGTTATTAATGACAAGTCATTGGTGAGGATTCTGATTCCTATTCAGACTACAATTCAGACTGGTCCGTCGGCACGGCAGAGGCGTCACGATCATACGATCATCGACTATCGGATATAATCCTGATGTACTATGATAAAGTCGAACGTAGAGCGATAATGTAGAAACATAATCTACGATGAATTCGAATGGTTAATAGAGGGGCGTAGCTACCACATAGCAGGACTAGGCAAAGCATATGGGCCCACGAATTATTTTTGTACGCTATAGATTAGGCAGAAGCCCATCGGTAAGCTTTGCAAGGGGGCCAAATAGCCTAGCTAAACCCCCGCACTAATAAAATCACACCCGCCAAACCGACAAGGACTGACCGGATTAGGTAACAATGCAGACTTTGAAATCGTCGTTGAAATTTTGACCTAAAAAATTAGACACGTGCAAGTAAGAGAGATCTTAACTAAATTCTTGAAGAGCAAAGTAAACGTACATATCTATCTATCTATCTACTTTAGTGCATTATTGATGAATTGGTTTTGAATTCTGAATGACATAATCTGGTTGTTTTGAATTTCTGAGCAATTATTTACACAGTGTTTAAGTGAATAGAAGTAATAGCATTCACGAACAGATTGAAATGGTATGATCTCGCATGAATTTTATGAAACGCTAATATTTGCTTTACCCTAATCTCTTTTCAGTTTAACAAATGAATGCATATAATTCTCTCTCTCTCTCTCTCTCTCTCTCTCTCTCTCTCTCTCTCTCTCTCTCTCGTTAGGTAACGACCCTTATAATATGATTGTGTACACAGGTTACATATTTGCTTTTAAGACAAGGCTAAGATATTGTGAACTTAATTTGTATGCGTAATGTCACACAACTCCTCCTGCATCTTTAGGACGGTCTGTAGACTTTCTCAAGGTTTGCAGAATTTTGGTTCATGGGGGTGGGGGTTGGGACATACATGAGGGTGCGGGTGAAGACGGTTTTTATAGCGTCAAAAAATATCTCCAGACTTGTTGGTCTTTTCTGTCGTAGAATTGCAGCATGAGCATTAGAGCACATATTAAATAAACATAATTTGTAATAGATGGATGGGTCATGGGTCGTGCCTTGGACGCATACAGGTCTATAGGTCATGCCATAGACGCATACAGGTCAATAGGTCATGCATTGGACACATACAGGCCCATGGGTCATTCCTTGGAGGCATACAAATACACGGGTCTTGCCTTGGAGGCATACAAATACATGAACATGTACTGGACGCATACAAGTCCATGGGTCATGCCTTGGACGCATACAGATCCATGGGTCGTGCCTTGGACGCATATAGGCCCATAGGTCATGCCATGGACGCATACAGGTCAATGGGTCATGCCTCGGATGCATACAGGTCCATGGGTCATTCCTTGGAGGCATACAAATACATGGGTCTTGCCTTGGAGGTATGCAAATACATGAGCATGCCTTGGACGCATACAGGTCTATGGGTCATGCCTTTGATGAATACAGGTACATGGGTCATGCCTTGAAGGCATATAGGTACATGGGTCATGTCTTGGAGGTGTACAGGTGCATGGTTCATGCCTTGGAGGTGTACAGGTGCATGGTTCATGCCTTGGAGGTATACAGGTACATGGGTCATGCCTTGGAGGTATACAGGTACATGGGTCATGCCTTTGATGTATACAGGTACATGGGTCATGCCTTGAAGGCATACAGGTACGGCTCCTGGGTCATAACTTAGAAACTGCTAAGAACCCCACCCTATAGCAACGCATACATGTAATGGCATGAGAAGAAAGATTGACAATATTATGCAAACTTAATATAGTTCCTCGAACTTTTCCTAAGGGATCAGACCTCTAATTAATTTTCCGTTGACACGAATTTTAACCTTTGAGAAAATACAAGTATTTAGTGCACTTGCTAACCCAGAACACAATGCGTGTTCTACCTGAGCGGAGTTAACGAAAGCCTTCTAAACAATCAGAAAGGGG